>RJWJ010019678.1:0-29981 GCA_004363605.1 Indri indri | reverse complement strand
TGTAGACTCTCAAGGGTCCAATCCTGTGGACCCTTGATCTCTTAGTTACTTTCTCCTTTTTGAAATATATCACATTAGCCAGTGAGTAGGGAGAAGAGAAATGAACCAATAGCTGGGGTAGTATGTAGGGTCAAGGAAAGGTGTTTGAAAGCCAGGAGAGAACCAGGAATGATGAGTGCATCCAGCAGAGAGGAAGACACTCACACAAGAGGGAGAGGGGAAAATTGAGAATGAGAGGGGCAGGACCTTGAGCCCAAGTATAGGGGTTGGCCCTTGGCCAGAACAGGGACCCTCCATTCATAGAGGCAGAGGGAAGGCAGAGTACAGACAGGTACAGATGTGGGTAGCTGTGGAGGTGTAGATGGTGGGAAGATAATGGAATTCCTGTCTGGCTGCTTTTATTTTCTCAGTGAATTGTATTAGTAGGTCAAAAGCTGAGGGAGGGCAGTTGGGGGTGTAGCAGTGTGAGAAAACAAGCGGAATGAAATAATTTTGGAAACTAAGAACATGAACATACCAAAAAGAGATAGCAGAGCTGTACTCAGGGCCCATTTATTTATTTCAATGGAGAGACTGCTAACTAATTTCTATCCCATTTGTGGGGCAGGGGACTTTTACATCCAGGTACTATTTATTTCTAGAAACTCATTGTTACCAACATGAAGGAGTTGGAAAGATAGGAACTAGCCTCTCAGATGAAAAGCAAGGTGGCAGTGAAGACCAGACGAAGGAGGACTGCTCAAAGAGACATGGTCCAAGGGGGAGCATTTAATTTGGGTCATGTAATTAGCTCGATGTTGTGAATATATATCAAAACACTCCTGCTGCAAATGCACAGATGATTTTTCAGAAACAGTACACTTTAGAATACATATTTTCCCCAAATAGTGCATTAAACAGAATTATACTATTTCCCCTATCAGCAGTTCAGAAAAATAAAAGTTGTATGAATTCATTACAGTGGTAGAGGTGAGACTTATTAAATAATTGTAGGCTTCCCAAACCATGAGCCTAAGCGGAGAAGTTTCTAAGTACCACACTGAGCAGTGACATCATTGTTTCCCTAGTTACCAAAAGTGGAGGCAGAAATGAATAAGCTAGACGTAAATGCAGTATCTAATGGGGTGGGAGTGTTATTACTTTTTATGGCCATGAGATCTGTAATCCCTATAACTCAAAATGTGGTCACTCACAACGTGTGACTAAAAAATGTTATGGGTCCTGTCAACTCACTGCTTATGGCATTGGCAAAATATGTTCTATATTCGTTTACTTTGGTGGGAGTTGAGTGTAGCTGGTTCGTTGGCTATACCTAAAATCCTGAATTCGGGTTTCGTATATATATCAACACAAAAATACACACATGTTTTGTATTTTACAAAGACCTAGTAGATAACAAGTATCTAGTAAATATCAGGAGATTTTAAAATATGTATGTGCTTATTTATATAGTACACATGGTTATTCCTTTTAGTTAAATGACACCTACTCATGAAGACACTCTGAAAAGCTGAAACAATCCTGTTCCTACTGTGACATGAAACTCAACTTCACTTTTCCTTTGTGCTTACTGTAATATGTAGCCATCAAATAATCTTTTTTTTCCCCTAAGGTAATTGTCTTTGACAATCATCTTAATTACTTTTTGGAGAAACCCTACTAGGGAAGCTCAAATGATTATTCTCATTGTAGAGCTGGCAAAACTAAAGATTATAAAGTTTAAATGTTCTATGCAAACTCAGCTTTTATTTTTACTCTATTAATACATACTTTTGTTTCAGATTGGATGTAAGATCCGTAGCCAAAGAAGATGGACTCTGAACAGTCCTTCATCCTCATGTCTAAGATCTGGGGAGTTGTATTTGAGTGCCAAGCTCGGTATATATTAACTAGAAGATAAAGCACGCTATGGCTAACAGACACAGTGCTAAAAATTCAGCTTAGATAACTGCTCATTATGCCTGAACAAAAAGATATTTTCCACCAGAATTGTAGAACAGAATTTTTTGGCAAGAATCCTCATTTTTCACAGTGTTTAACAATATCATATCATTTGGACAATACTTCTTCTAGTCTTTGGTTTACCTAATAAGTTTTCAATTATTTTTATGGAGCTTTTACTTTTAATCAGTACAACCTCTTACCTGTCCTTTCAGTTCATGATTCCCAAATAAAACTTTAACTTCTTTTCAGAATTTTAGGGCTGTGCACTATAACCATTAATCTTATAAAAATCCATGCAGATGAACAGTACATACTTTCTTCAGCTTTTTTTTTTTTTTAAAAAAAATTAAAGTAGGCACAGCATGCCTTTGCCATGTGAAAAATGGCAAAGAAATTGGCTGAAAACCAAACCAACTGGTTGAAATAATCAATTGATAGGGCAAGTTTTAGGCAAAGTATTTTTAGATATGAATTTCCATTATATGATTCTTTTTTATTTTTAGTTAGCTCTGATAACACCTTTAAAATTATTTTTAATTCTTACTTTTACTAAATTTATAGATTTTATAAAGAGTTTAGACAGTCAAACAGCTTTAACAACCTTGTTACAAACATCAACTTCATTTCTCACTCTCAACCTACCACCATAACGCCAGGCAACTATTTTTAATCCTGGTAGTGGATTCTCTTGTTTACCTTCTTAGATCTAAATAATATGATTATTTTGTGACTTGACTTTTTCATTTTAGGCATTATCTGTTGATTTCCCAGTACAGAAAATGAGGGTTTAGTTATCTTTTACTTCCTGTTCCTCCATACAAATACACACTTCTAATCTCCAAATTTGGCTCTGTGACAATTTTGGTTAGATCACTATTCAGTACTCATTATGTAAATTAGCTCCCTTGATCCGACACCTAAAATGAAAGCCAGAGACTTGAAAATAACTTTCATCTAACCATCTTTTCTCCACACACAACCTATCCATCTTCCTGCCTCCCTTTACCTGAACTAACCATAGTCTTGAATCTTGTTTTTGTCATGTCCTTACTTTCCTTTTTATATAACATTATTCAATCTATATGTATTCCTACATATAGAGATACACAGAGTGAGTAGATAAAAAGTACGTTTTCAGGGTTCACTTTAATGGCAAACTTTGTAATTAGGAGCAACCCTTTCACTGAGAACAAGCTGAAAAACAAGGTAAAATATTTTTTTAAATCTGTTTGAAATTATCAGAGAGATAACAAAGTAGTGAAGAATTGCCAGCTCAAGATCAGGGAGAAGAAAGAAGTGAGGCGAGCTAGGAATTTGGGGTATATTCCCCTTAGTCACCTGCTGATTCTGGAAGAGGTGAGAAAGAGGTGAGGAACCTCTGACAGACTCATAAGACCAACAGGACAAAATTGGGTTCAGTGCCCCCCAGGGAGGAGCATAGGATATCTCCCAGGTTTTAGACTTAGATCATTAAAAGATAAATCCTAGGGATAAAGAGTGACCTGGAAATAGACTAGGCCTCACAGAGATTGAAGCCCACTTGAAATTTTCTCAATCCTCTAAGAGACTAAGGTGATCCAATGTTGCCAATGCTCTTAGCAGTCTACTGGAAACAAACTAAAATATTCGCTGTTGTAAGATGAACTCATCTTAGACCACAAAGTATCTCTACAAGGTTTCATATGACATGTCTGGCATTTAGTCAAAAATGACTAAGTATATGACAACATGATGAAAAACTAAGAGAAACAACAGAAAATAGAGGATCAAGATAATGGAGTTATCAGATGTAGACTTTAAAATAATTATGCTTAATATGTTCAAAGAAAAGACAAGATGAAGAATTTCAGCAAAGAACTGAAAGCTACAAGAAAGAACAGAAAAAATATTAAAACTTAAAAACAATAACATATTAAAACTCTAAAGAATAGGTTTATTAACAGATTAAACCTAGTTGAAAAAAGAATTAGTGAACTGAAAGATATATCTGATAAAAACATCCTAAATGAAGGAAGAGAAAAGAATAAAAACATATTTTTTCTATTCTTTCTTACAGCTTTTTTTTTTCAGTAAAAAAATAGAGGACACAGAGAGAAGGAGAAGGAAAGCTGGGCAGAAGTAATATTTGAAGAGATAATGATTTAAATTTTTCTAAAAATGATTTTAAATATACAAAGCCACAGATTCAAGACATATTACGAATCACAAGCAAAACAAACACACATTCAGGCACCCCTAGACACATCTTGGCTACAACTTTTAATAACAAATGCCAAGGACAAAGAGAAAAAAGAAAGAAAAAAGCTTGCTTTCAAAGAAACATCCAGCAAAATAGCAGCAATGGAAGCTGGAAGATAGAGAACCATTTTTAAAGTGCAAAAAGAAAATAAATACCAACCTAGAATTCTGGCCCCAGCAAAAATAATGCTAAATAATGCTTTTAAAATGCTGAGCATAAATCTTCAGACGAAAACTTAAAGAATTAAAGGCGGTTCCAAGCAGAAGGAAAATTATTTCAGATAGAAATTCAGAAATGCAGAGAGGAATGCAGAGCAAAAACCAGATAAACATGTGGGTAAACCAACTCAATATTAATTGCAGGAAACAGTAGAAATAATGTTTTATGGGGTTAAAATATTGAGAAAATTAAAATACATGACAAATGATAAATAAGTAAGGGTGTGATAACTGGAATTTAAGTGTTCTAAAGAATTTGGGTTGTCCAGGAAGAGATAAAAATACTAATTTATACTAGCCTTTATACAGTGAGGATGCAAGTTATAATCTCTAGGATAACCACAACAAGAAAAGCAAAAGAACACATAATTAATAAGGCAAAAGTATTTTTTAAAATTCATTTTGTTTTATGTAATATTTTGGATTTCTTTTTTTCACTTATGATAAAACTGCTAAGATTTACTCATCTTGATTTCCTGAGTGTTTTTGGGTCTCAGTCATATCAGAGCTTTCCTTACCCTTCTGGTATTCCCCTGTTGGTTTGCTCAAATCAAAAGTTGTCCACCAGAAAGCTGATTAGAAACTCTGTGCATATACGTGTAACTTGTTGACTATAGTCTTCATTCTGGGGCAATCTAGCTGGGCCCATTCCTTGAGGAATCACCCAAGGATTATTTGTTTGACTGCTATAAAATATCATAGCTTATTTATCCACTCTCCCACTGATGGGCAGTTTTGGGGTAGTTTCCTGGTTTTTGATGAACAGTGCTATAATGAATTGTCTTGTGCATGTCTCTTATTATACATATTTAAAACTTTCTCTTCCCACATAGAAGAAGATTGCTGAGTCACAGAGTGTGTTTTTCTTCAACTTTGGACAGTAATGTCAACATGTTATAATTTTTTTAAATCCCACCAGCAACATGTAAAAGATTTTATGAATCTACATCTTATCCAACATTTGGATTATTAGTCTTTTAAGTTTTTACCAATAAAAATTTCTACATTTTGTAATCTTCCTAATTACAAAACTAGGAAATGCAATTAGGAAAATTGCATTTTCCTAATCACCAGTAATGTCTAACAACTCTTTATATGTTTAATGGCCGTACATAAATTTCCTCTTCTGTGAAATACTTCTGCACATCTCTTGCCTGTTTATTGTTTGTGGCCTTCTCACTGGTTTCTAGAAGTTCATTATATATTCTTGATATTATTTGTCATTTACATGTATTATAAATATCTCTCCTTAAATAATCTATTAACAATTTACCTTTCACTTGCTTTAAGGTGTCTTTTGATATGTACAAGTTCTTAATATTAATAAGCTCTGGAATTTTTAGTTTTCTATAAAGTTAATCATGGTCTTTTTGTAAGATTTGCTTACTTTTTAATGGATTTGTTGCCTAATTTAATGCAAATCCTTCCCAAAGTGTGCAAATTTCCTCTTGATATATTCAAATTAGATGTTTGATCAATTTCATTTTCCTGAAGAAATCCTTCCTGGAACCTTCTGACTTGTTCCAAATCAGACATGTTCTCTCAGCACTGCTGTCACCTTGAGGTCTCCCTTCTCTGTCCTGCAGATTCTAATTCTGTTTCTTGGGTCCTGGGTCTTCCTCTTTCTTGCCTTACTTCCTTGTTTTGGTGGAGCACATCCTTCTGTAGCTTCCTGAGAAAGGGTGCAAGGGTGACAGATTTTTAGAGATCTTCTGTCTGCCCTCACACTTTTGGAAAGGCACCGGTTTGGAATTGGAAATCATTTTCCTTCAGAAATTTGAAGGCCTTGTTTCATTGTCTTATAGCTTCTACTGTTATATTTTGAGGAATTTGGTGCTATTCTGATTCTTGATCCTGTTTTGAAACTCATTTTCCTACCCCTCTGGAGATCATTGGATTTTCTTTGTCCCTAATGCTTTGAAATGTCATGATAAGATGATATGGTGTGGGTCTGTTTTAGACCATTGTGCTGGGCAAGCATGACTTTCAGTTCTAAGAAATCTTCTTAATTACATTTTTATAATTTCCTCCCTTCCATTATTTAGGCATCAGATCTTCTGAATTGGTCTTCTAATTGTCTTTTCTCTCCTACTTTCCATATCTTTGTGTTTTTTTTAATTTTACTTTCTGGGATATTTTCCTAAATTCTGCCTTCTGTATCTATCTCCTACTTTATCTAACCCCCTTTGTATTTGCTATCATAACTTTAATTTCCAAAAGCTTATTTTTTTGTTCTCTGAATTTTTTTTTAACATATAACCCTGTTCTTATTTTATGAAAGTAACAACTTCTCTTATGTTTCTGAACATACTAATGACGGTTTGCATCTCCCTGAAGCATCTTGATTTCCTCTGAGTGTGGTTGCGTCTCAGTCATATTGGAGTTTCCTTGCCCTTCTGGCATTTCCCCACTGTTTTGCTCAAACCACAAGTTGTCCGCCAGAAAGCTCATTAGAAACTCTGTGCATATGCATGTAACTTGTTGACTACAGTCTTCATTCTGGGGCAATGTAGCTGGGCCTATTCCTTGGAGGATTCCCAAGGTCAAGATCCTAGTTCTATTCCTTGGAAACTGAGGGTCTTCATTCTTTGCTCTCCCCATAGAAGATTTCTATTTTTCTGCCAGGAGCATGTTGATTTGTCAGCCAGCAGTCTGGGAGCTGAGAGGGTCAGAGGCAGTTGCTGTGCAAAGTGGGAAAGGGATAAAAGAATAATTGCTTCATTAACACACTGTCATTGAAGCCTTAACCTCATCTTCACCCTCACTTTCCAGAGATACTTGGGTCTTGGGGGATTTTGTAATGTAAATTGAGTTTCTGTTCAGCTTTCCTCACTGCCAGTTTAGGATTCTGCTTTCTCCAGTCTAAGTCAGTACCTAGCTTTCTTGCCTCTAACATTTTGAGGCTGTTGTCTTTCTCCTGTTCTTCCTTTCATTTTACATTGTACCTTTAACTGCAAATTCACTTAAGCTTCTTGAAGGATTGTGAGATCAATACAACAAACATGTATTGAGCGCCTGTTATGTTCCAGGTTCACAGATTCATCACAGCATTAGTGGATGTGTGGGCTTTGGGCTGTTATTAAATGCTGATGTGGAATGATAGATGTTTCTCAAGTTTCTATTGTTTTCCTCATAAGCACTGGGCTACTTTCTCCAGCTCTGATGTCCTTTGTTTATTCTTTTGTCTCTAAGGTACCATTAATTCCTTTTCTCATCTTCTATCAACTGGAAATATCTTTTTTCATCTATTCCTTTTAGATTTAAGAATATAATCTATTTCTGAGTCTGTCTTCTTTCTACATAAAATGCCTCCTTTACTAATCTGCAGTAAATAGAAAGGACTTTAAATGCCATCTGGTAACTAAAATTACTGCCTATTTGTATTCAAGCTAAAAAGGAACCATCCTCCCCACTACGATTGGGCAGTGTCATGATTCTTCCTGTGTCACAGACCTGGCCACAGTGATTCAGAGCTATTATAATTAATTGCTTTATACATTAAAATGATTATTACTTACTAGCACCCACTGTGTAGCAAGCACCTTACTAGGAGTTTTCATATGTGTCAGACAGTATTGCTTTCTGGAGGCATAATGTCTGAATTCCAGGTCTACCAGTTATTAGCTATGTGACCTTGGATGAATTATTTCTTTGTGCTTTGTTTCATCATCTGTAAAATGAGTAAGATAATAGCACCTACCTCAGATGACAGCTTTCTCTTCTATAAAATGAATATAATAATAGTATGTCCACCAAAAGACCATTTTGAAGATTATTTGCCTTAATATACATCAAGTCCTTAATATAGCACCTGGTGCATGGTAGGCATCATGTATTATCTATCTTCATTACTATTACATTATTATTTTTATCATCATCCCACTTAAGATGAAGTCATAGAAGTTCAAAAAAGTTAATTTAATTTATCCATGGCTTTACAGTTAGTCAACAGCAGACCTGGAATGCAAACTCAGGCAATTCTGATAACACTTTTTCAGGGTGTCAATATAGCATATATCCACTTAAAAATGTGGTTTTTTAAGTCTTATTGATTAAACATTTATTATTTGTCAACTATGTATGGATAACGTGGAGTTCTAATTGAATGAAACAGACTCAATTGGCAGGAACAATTTCACCAACAGATGAGAAGGGCAAGTGGGGCAGGTGTCTATATACGCACTCTGGCAGCCTGGCTCAGGGTGTCCACCGGGGTGGGGTGAAGAGGGCATCCAGGTGGGGGTGTGGGGCAGGAGGTAGCACCTGCAGCCCTGGCAGGGTTTCAGAACCCAAGGAAGGTGAACGGGGCATTTGTGTGGGGAAGGAGCAGCAGTGGCAAAGGAAGATTGGCTATATACAGGGACACTGATCACATTAAAAAAAAAGCATGAAAGATAATGGGAGAAGTGTTGCTCATTGGCAGAGGAGGGAGTTACAAACGCAGAAAAAAATGAAAACTAAAATAGGCTTTGTGGTGTTAGATTGGAATTCAGGGTATTGCTATGAGCTATGTCTCTGTTAAAGAAATAGACACCATAGTTTATACCAACCCCACAAAGAAAACTTCAAGCCCAGATGACTATCGGGCAAATTCTCTCAAACATTTAACAAAGAAATAAACAATTCTACTCAAACTCTTCTAAAAAATAAAGGAGGAAATACTTCCCAACTCAAGTTATGAGGCTAACATGATACCAAAAATCAAGCAAAGATATTACAACAGAAGAAAAACTACAAACCAATATAGCTCATGAACATAGATACAACAATTCTAAACAAAATTTTAACATATTAAGTATAACAATATGTTAAAAGGATAGTGCATCATAGTCAAGTGGGGTTTATCCCAGAAATGCAGAGATGGTTTAACATTAGAAAATCAATCAATAGAACTCACCATGCTAACATATCAAAAGAGAAAAACATTTGACCATCTCATTTGACCATCCATTAGAACGGAAAGTCATGCTTGCCCAGCACGATGGTCTAAAATAGACCCACACCATATCATCTTATCATGGCATTTCAAAGCATTAGGGACAAAGAAAATCCTATGATCTCTGGAGGGGTGGGAAAATGAGTTTCAAAACAGGATCAAGATGCAGAAAAGACATTTGACAAAGTCCAGCTGAGATTCTGCTCCACCCTGTCAAGGGCAACTTCTGTTGAGAATCACCATTTTAGAGGGAAGAACACAGATAACTGTCTTCTTTTCTTGAGAGATATTCACAGCTGGGACCCCACAGCCATTCTTTGTTACATGCTGTTCAAGCATATATTCTAAATAACTTCTTATTATCTCTCACCTAAATTCATAAGGCTATCATTTAACTCAGTGTTTTCCAACTCTGTTCCTTGAAACACTAGCATTTCTTGAAATACAAGGCCCTTCTTGGAATCTCAAGATCCACATTAACATACTGAAGATTCTAACTCCAGGGAAGAAACCATATCTAAGATCTTTTTCTTTTATGTGAATTTCAACCATTGCTATCTTATCAGTGTGAACTTGTGTCTATAATTGCTGCCAAAAGCATTTTATTTTGACCCACCCATCCGTTCTTACTTATATATTATATAATATGTATAGGAACTTGTAAAAATAACGCATCTAGAGCAGTCCTGGACTCTCACCTGCTGCCAGTATACAGTAATCTTTAAACACCACTTTCATCATGACACTCCTCTGCCTGTGTAACTTCCCACCCACGCCAACTCCATACCCCCACGATGGAAACTGGCAACTTTTCTTAGATATTTTTTCAATTCTTAGGTTTTAATACCTTTTAAATTCATAAAATAATCTAAAATGTTTACAACCAGATTAAGAAAAACAGTAAGTTGTCAAGAAAATATTTAAAAGTCACAGAAGAGATCAGTTAAAAAGATACTTTCAGTTGTTCCATAAAAGCACTTTAAGGGGGCTTCTGTCCACGTAACAAGAGAAAGCCATGTGGTGAAAATGAAATTTCTACAGGTGTTTGCTAACACAGTGTTTCTTTCTATAAGCATGGAAAATACATTAAAGAGAATTGTGTCCTGTGAGAGGTGAATCTATAAAGAAGCTGTGCATCAAGTCATAAACCTACCACAGAAAAACAAATAAAAAGGGAAACCCAGTAGAGCATTTTCCTTTTGTGTGTCCAGGGCATTAGTGACTTATTCTTTGTGCAAAGCACTGCACATCTGGGAAGTGAATAGTTTAAATAAAGTAGTAATATATTTAAGAGCACCTTTTGAAAGTTACAATCCCCAAGGAAGATAAACCATAAGAATCTTTTCATTGCAAAAAAGAATTCAAACATACTTGTTATAACAAAGGAGCAAAATGAATCATGGTGTGGGTAATATGCTGACTTCACAAAAAACAGTGTTCTCGCCCAGCCTGATCCTGCATAAGTAATTTTTCAATTAAAGCACCTTTTCCTCAGCGCTCGAAATAGTTCTTGGATGAGTTGTAAAGTACTCATATTAGGTGCATCAGGCCAGTGGTCATTTCGTGTAAACGGAAACAAGACTTTAGCTAAGCCAGAATAGTGTGACTAACATTATTTTGATTCTTTCTGTGAAGCCTTAGAACAAAGCCCATAAAAACAGGAAGATAACAAATCAATTTACCATAATCTGCCTTACCTGGCAAAATCAGGCCAAGCCCTAAAATACAAATGCTTTGAAGTAGAGGTCCATCAGAGTGATAAACTTCCATCTTAGTACATTATCTATTTTGGCCTCATGTTCAAAAGGCAAACAAAAGGCCCAAATTATAATTTTAAATGGTCTTATAAATACACTAATATTACCTGTACTTATGACATGTATAAAGGAATGATGCGGTAGGAGAAATTGTGGAGAAAACAGAGTATTACACTGATTCATCAAAACTGTTAATTTCTTTGTTTCAGGAAAGAGCCTTTCAAAACAGAAATAGTTTTAAGTTAAACTGATCTAATCCTATCCCCTTTTTAGAATAAAGGAAAAGTTAAAGTTCTGAAAATCTGGGAAATTACATACTCATTTGTACATATAATTTTATTCCAAAGTATATTTATCAAGGGAATGCATATTTATTTGGGACTTAACATCTTACTAGAATTGCCATGGTCACTGTGAAATGTATAAAAGAAATGTAAGATACAGTTCCTGCCATGCCCTTTAAAGACTTTTCATTCTCTTAATTTTGGAATTCTAGAAATAATACCAGGGATGGTTTAAAACTAAAATGTATTTTATTTTCTTATGTCCTTGTCGGGTTTTGGTATCAGGGTAATGCTGGCCTTGTAGAATGAGTTTGGAAGTATTCCTTTCTTTTCTGTTTTTGGGAAGAGCTTGAGTAGAAATGATATTAGCTCTTTAAAAGTTTGGTAGAATTCAGCAGGGAAGCCATTCAGTCCTGGGCTTTTCTTTGATGGGAGACTTTTTTATCATGGCTTTAGTCTTGTTACTCATTGTTGGTTTGTTCAGGTTTTCTATTTACCATGGTTCAATCTTGGCAGGTTGTATGTGTCCAGGAATTTATCCATTTCTTCTAGGTTTTCTAATTTGTTTGTGTATAGTTAGTTGTTCATAATAGTCTCTAATGATTCTTTGTATTTCTGTGGTCTCAGTTGTTATCTCCCCCTTGTCTTTCTTTTTTTTTTTTTTAAAGAGATGGGGACTCACTGTCACCCAGGCTGGAGTGCGTTGGTATGATCACATCTCATTGCAGCCTCGAACTCCTGGGCTCTAGTGATCCTCCTCCCTCAGCCTCCTGAGTAGCTGGAACTAGAGGTGTGAGCCACCATGCCCAGCTCCCTTTTTCATTTCTGATTTTATCTTTTGGGTCTACTCTTTTTTTTTTCTTTTTGAGACAGAGTCTCATTCTGTCACTCAGGCTAGTGCTGTGGCGTCAGCCTAGCTAACAGCAACCTCACGCTCCTGGGCTCAAGCGATCCTCCTGACTCAGCCTCTAGACTAGCTGGGACTACAGGTGTGTACCACCATGTTTGGCTTGGGTCTACTCTCTTTTTTGCTTTGTCAGTCTAGCTAAAGCTTTGCAAATTTTATCCTTTCAAAAAACTAACTTTTCATTTCATTGATCTTCTGTATTTTTTGGTCTCAATTTATTTCTGCTCTGATCCTTATTATTTCTCTCCTTCTACTAATTTTGGGTTTGTTCTTGCTTTTCTTGTTCCTTGAGGTGCATTAGTAGGTTGTTTATTTGAAGTCTTTAAACTTTTGATGTAGGCATTTACTGCTATAAACTTCTCTTAGTACTGCTTTTGTTATATCCCATAGATTTTGGCATGCTGTATTTCCAATTGCATTTGTTTTAAGAAATTTTTAAATTTCCTTCTTAATTTCCTCCCTCACCCACTGGTGGATTTCCATGCATTTGTGTATTTTCTGAAGCTCCTTTTGTCATTGATTTCTAGTTTTATTCCATTGTGGTCAGAAAAGATACTTGGTATGACTTCTACTTTTTTGAATTTATTAAGATATAAGATATGATCTATTCTAGAGAATGTTCCATGTGCTGATGAAAAGAATGTATATTCTGCAGTAGCTGGGTGAAATGTTGTGTCGGTTAGGCCGATTTGGTCTAGTGTGTAGCTTAACTCTGATGTTTCTTTGTTGATTTTCTGTCTGCATGATCTGCCAATTACTGAGAGTGGGCTGTTGGAGTCCCCTGCTATTATTATATTGCAGTATATCTCTCCTTTTAGATCTATTAATGTTTATGTTATATACTTGGAAGCTCTGGTGTTGGGTGCATAAATATTTGTAACTGTTATATCCTCTTGCTGAATTGACCCTTTATCATTATACAGTGACCTTCTTTGTCTGTTTTTTATAGTCTTTGATTTGTAGTCTATTTTACCTTATATAAATATAGCTACTCCTGCTCTTTTTTGGTTTCTAATTGCATGAAAACCACCTCTTAACCTTTAGTGTATGTGTGTCTTTATGTGTGAAATGGGTTTTTTTGTAGGCAGCACATAGGTCGGTCTTGTTTCTTTACCCATTCAGCACTCTATGCTTTTTAATAGGAGAATTGAGTCCACTTACATTCAGTATCATTATTAATAAGTAAGGATTTACTACTGCCATTTTGTTGCTTGTTTTCTAGCCATTTTGTAACTCCTGTCTTCCTTTCTTCATTCCTTACTGTATTCCTTTGTGGCTAAGTGATTTTCTCTGGTAGTATGTTTTAATTTGTTGCTTTTTATTTTTAGTGAATCTATTATGAGTTTTTGCATTGTGGGTACCATAAGGCTTACAAAACAACATCTTATAGATACAAGTTATTTTTTTAAAAAATGACAACTTAGATCACAAAGAATAGAAACAAAGAAAAATGAAAAACAATCTACAGTTTAACTCCATACCTCCCATATTTTGACTTCATGTTGTCTCAGTTTGCATATTTTTATATTGCCTATATCTTAACAGGTTGCTTGCTGCAGGTATCTTTTTTGACACATTTGTCTCTTGGTTTTATACTTGAGTTATGAATGGATTGCACACAATTAACAATATTAGAGTATTTCAGGTTGTCCCTATACTTAATTTTACCAGTGGGTTTTATACCTCCAGATATTGTCTTTTTGCACATTATTGTTTTTTTCTTTCAGATTGAAGAATTCCCTTTAGCACTTCTTGCAAGATGGGTCTGGTGGTAGTGAATCCTCTCAGCTTTTGTTTGTCTGGGAATGACTGAAGGACAACTTTACTGGATACAGTACTCTTGGATGGCAGTTTTTTTCTTTCAACACTTTGAAAATATTGTCCCACTCCCTCCTGGCCTGTATGGTTTCCATTGAGAATTCTGTTGCCAGATGAATTGGAGTTTCTTTATATATTATTTGCATCTTTTCTCTTGCTGCTTTTAGGATCCTCTCTCTGTGCTTAACTTTTGAGAGTCTGATTATTACATGCCTTGGGGTAGTCTTATATGGGCCAAATCTGTTTGGTGTTCCCTGACCTTTCTATATCTGGATATTTATCTCTTTCTTAAGTTTTGGAAAGTTTTCTGTTATTAATTCTTTGAAATGGCTTTCTACCCTTTGCTCTTGATAAACTCCCTCTTGAACACTAATAATTCTAACATTTGGTCTTCTGAGATAATTTTCTATATCTTGTAGGCAATCTTTGTACCGTCTCATTCTTTTTTCCTTTTTTCTTCTCTGTGTATTTTCAAATAGCCTGTCTTTGAGCTCACTGATTCTTTCCTATTTGATCCATTCTGCTATTGAAAGCCTCTAATGAATTTTTTACTTTAGCAAATGTATTTCTCAGGTCCAAGATTTCTGTTTGATTTTTTTTCTTATTGCAATCTCTTTGTTAAATTTCTCTGATAAATTTCTGAATTGCTTTTCTGTGTTATCCTGGAGATCAATGAGTTTCCTTAAAGCTGCTATTCTGAATTCTTGGTCAGAGAGCGCACATATTGCCCTCTTGTTAGGGTCAGTCACTGGTTCCTTGCTTTGTCTGTTTGAGGGGGGCATGGTTCCCTGTTTGCTGTTATTTCTTGTGGGTGTATGTTTATGTCTTTGCATTGAAGGATTAGTTATTTATTATGGTCTCCTCTATCTGGCTTCTTTTGGTTTTTATGTTTCCTTAGAATTTTTTTTTTTTAAGACAGAATCTCACTCTATTGCCCAGGCTGGAATGCAGTGGCCTCAACATAGCTCACTGCAATCTCACACTCCTGGGCTCAAGTGATCCTCCTGCGTCAGCCTCCTGAGTAGTTGGGACTATAGGCTTATACCACCATCTTTGGCTAATTTTTTAAAAAAAATTTTGTAGAGATGGGGTCTCACTATGTTGTGCAGGCTGGTCGCAACCTCCTGGCTTCAAGCCATCCTCCTGCATTGGCCTCCCAAATTGCTGAGAGTATAGGCATGAGCCACCATGGCTGGCCAGAGATTCTTTGTATTTATTTACGTGTTGATTTTCTTTCTTTTTTCCCCACTAAGTCACTGCTCCCTTTTTGGTACTAGATGGTGACTTAAGATCAAGTTTGCCTCAGTTCTAGTAAACAATCAGAGTACCAATTTTCCCTAATGGGGAAGGTCCCAAAGAGGATATCCCGATAGTGTGGAAAGGCTGGCTAGGGGTTCATGTCCAGGGGACCTATGGAACAAACCCCCTACAGCAAGGTACTGCTGAATGGCCACTCTGATTTGGCATCTCCTTTGGCTGCATTACAGAGCAGAGTTTCCAGGGCTGAGGATGGTAGTCCTGCCTTCCCCCTTTGCCTCTGGATGTCCTCAGGAACATTTCTCCCTTCAGGCACTCCCAGTGCTTCCTGGGTTAAGGCAGGGACAGGTAACCTGCCAGGGAACCCAAGATGGTAGGGAAGCCAGTTGTCTACCCTGATCTCACTTTTTCCAGTATAGAAATATTCCATATGCTTGGAGCCAGGCAGCCTGGGGGGACATGAGGGTGCCGTGGTTATGAAGGTCTTATTCTTTTACCATCTGCTTAGAGTTTTTTCACTTCTCTATGGCCCTAGAAACTGTCTCATCCTTGTATTTGAGTTCTGGAATGTTGCTAGTGATAATCTCAGTGCAGTATATTTGTTCTCGGTTTTCTGTTGGGGAGTGAAGCCAGCTTGCTTCTATGCCACCATTTTGGAACTGGAAGTATTTGAATTTTATTTTCTTTATGAAATATACTTGTAGACCTTCACAGTAAGCAAAGATACAATCCTGGATACTCATTTTTTATTGACATGGATGAAAATGGCCATCTCTGTGTCCAGACAGCACCTACCACCTTAGAATAACCAAAAGAACAGTTGTTTTTCTCATTGGATTACTGGCTCACTAAATTTTCATTTAAACAAAGGCAGTTTCTTTGACCTCTGTTATAGCATTAATTTTTATTAACTAGGACTATATCCAACAGAAATGCAAGCCCATGTGCACCAAGAAATAGCATAAGAATATTCATAGCAACATTATCTATAGTAGATGCAAACTGTTAACAATCTGAATGTCCAACACAGTAGAATGGATAAGTTATCATCATTTGTACAAAAAATACTACAACATAGCAATTAAAATGAATAAACTACATCTACATTCAACAACATAGATAACAAGTAAAAGAAGCAAGAAAAAAAGAGTGCATGAAGTATAATTCTATTTGTATAAAGTTCCAAGATGTATTTATTCTTACAGTTTATAAACTGTATGTGTCACATGTTATCACTTTCTTGTAAGTATGTTATACTTCATAGTAAAACACATTAAAAAACTCCAAGAGTTACTATACTAAACACACACATACATGCATGTGTATAACACACACACACTAAATCTAAATGGCTTCAAGGAAAAAAACCCAGTGATTCTATATTAGACTTCTCTTATTCTCCTCTTTTGCTGAGCACCTATTAAGTGTTCAAACACACTTAAAAATTAAAGAGCTAAGGGTTTAGAAGTGCATCAAAATGTATTATTCTGGGTAACGAATGTTATTTTGACAGTTTCAAAGATTTGTGGGCTTTTTTGGCTGATGGTGGAATTGCATGTATGTATTCCTATTCTCCCTTTTGTCCACTGATATAACTCACTGATATAACTACGCAGAAGCAGTACTTCAGAAAAATGGGCACCTTTCTGTACTTACAGCTGTGACACAGAAGCAGCTCTACTGTGATCTTATAGCTAATGGCCTATCCCTAAGTTTCCTGCTTCCACCAGTACTGTTGATTCTAATCTTAGAAAAAGTCTGCTTCTTTGGGAAAGAAAAAACTTAAAAAATAACAACAAACCTGAATTAACCCAGCCATGTCCACCTGTCTGCCTATAATATATCTGACTTAAGTCTTAAGCAACCTACTTTTCTCCATGCTCCCGAATTAGCTGGGTAATAGGTTATTGTGTTCCCAAGTTATCTCCCTTTCATCTGCCCTGGATGGAACCTGTAATAACATCTAATTAGTAATGATGTGATATCCTTAAAGCCTCTTTCAGCAATGACCCCAATAAAAATCTTGGTTAACAGACTGACAATATCAAACTCTGACATATTACACCACAAAGAAACTGGTTGACCAACTGCTCACCTCTTTATTCCAGAATGGATTTTCTAAAGGAGTACAGAAAAATCTGTATGGCAACTTTATTCTCCCCTCTGTGATCACTGTTATTCTATAGCTCCTCAATAGGTCAAAATCAATTTAACATTTAAGAATACCTCAATCTGATCTGTGCTCTTAGAAAGTTAAATTTTATTTTTCAAAATCAATACAATCTAGTAATGTTCTGGTGCAAACAACGTAGAGTGCAATACAGTTTGCTCTTGATCATTTGAAAGTTTATCCACAACATAGCTTACTTCAAGCAAATCTTGATCTAAAACTTGGCAAAATAACCAACAATACTGCTTAGGTTGTCTCATGTGGTCAACAGTCTGGGTCCACTTAATTTAACATCCAGAATTAAGGCCTGATAAGCAAAATAATTATTTGCCTCTCTTTTCCTGGCAAAGAAAAACACTGAATGAAAATGGGCATCTCTTTTTAGGCTGGTGCTTTATTTCAGCCTGAGATATATTCTCTCTCACCTTCCTTTCTTTCTTCCTTCCTTCCTTCCTCCCTCCTCCCTCTCTCTTTCTATTCCAATTCCCCCCTCCCAATTTCTAAAATATTTGCTCACATATTCACATATTTATCATGATTTTTTTTTTTTAAGAGCTTGGGTCTCTATATCTTGCCCAGGCTAGATTTAAACTCCTAAGCTCAGCCTCCTGAGTAGCTGGAATTACAGGAATATACCATTGTGCCAGCTTTTCTTTGTTGTTTTTTAATAAGGTGAATAGAAATGACTTATGCAAAGGGAAAGAGTAAAAGACAGAGGTATAGAACAATCTTATTATAAAGTTACATTATTCTACCTAAGTGATATCTACCTTATAGGCCATTACTTGGCTGAAAAATACTATGAGTCATAGGATATTTCCCTTGTATAACTATACACTGTAAGAATGTGATATGACAGAGTAAATACAGACCATAACTGGTAATGCTTTTCCTCAACATCACTGTTATAAATGAGACGTCAGTGGAATAGTTTCCCCAAATATTCAAATACAAATTACAAGTCTCATTTTATACTCAAATTATGTTAGGATTAGTTATTATTTGGCTTATGTATACCATAGTTGCTCTCATCTATAATGAAATGAAAACTGACACACGATATGTAACTTTTTCTATGGAGCAGAAACAAATGTGTTCTAGGACAAAATGTAAATTTTCCATATTAAAAAAGCATTTTAACAAAACAGAGATAAAAATAATACCATCTTACATTTGTGAGTAACTGGAATTCAAACCCAAGCCCTCTGATTCTATCTATATCTGGTGTGCTTTCAACACATCACAGCTGTCCTTAGTTTCCTCAATGATTTACCCAAAATCTTCATATGAAACAAATGATTTAAGTGAGTAACTGCAACATCTCCAGGTTTCTGTTTATAATTACACAAATATGCATTCTGATTTGTTTCTACCCAACCCAGTATTGTTTGTTACTTTACCAAGCTATTCAATAAGTACTTAAAGAATAAATGCCGAGTTTAAAAAACATGTATTTTCCAACCAAACTTTTTCCTTGAAGGTTTTCCCTGACAAATATTATTAGGAATTCGATTATAGCTATATGCCTTCCTTTTCCATGCCTTAATGTAGTGACAGTAGAGAGAGATAATCAAAGCAAGAAGAAGATTCTAGAACTTGCACAAATTTGTATAGATGATTTTAATTGAACACTAGACCAGAAATTAAGTATAAATGGTTTCTAAATCAAATATGGTTTAAAATTAATTACATACTTACAATAAGAAACCTACCTGTTAATTCATTAATGTCAAGATTGCACCTATTCAGATAACTGCAACTAGTCAGCAGCTTCTATTGCAATTTTATTTCCTTTAATTTCTCTCTTATGATACATATGGCAACATCATTATTTTATTGGGTTATACTATTAGTTTTTAAATTTCATAAGCCAGTATGTCGATTATTTGTATAACACTAGAATTCTCAGTTCTGATAAAGGCTATCAACCATGTAAATTCACCATTTATAGTAAACAATTATTATATTTAAAATCATGCTTCCCTCAGTTTTTGGACAGCCAACAGTTGCTTAAATAAGTAATGAGTATACATAGAAACTAAAATTTTAAATACTCACCTTTGTGTCAAACTGTGTTTCTTCAAACAAGGCAATGGACACACGTAGTGCCCCCTGAGTTAGATATTTTAGAATTGTACTTGACTAACTCGAAGAAGGAATTCTAAAGCAATCATCCAAAGCATGAAAAAAAAGTCATTGTGACAAACCAGAGCTTCATAAAACTAACTGCCTAAGAAGCTCTCAGTGTCTGAAAACGGAATAGAAAAATCTTAGATATAAAACTGTTGCTATCAGGAAAAAATATAACAATAACTTTAAAAATTGCAGTCACCTACTTTACATCCATCTGTGGTCCTTGATACATTAACAGTTGCCTTTCAGGGATGGAATTCCCTCTCATTCACTGACCCTGCTTAGGTTCAGACCCCCAGAGGGCTCTACTAATCAGGTGGACGAAGATGCTGGAGAAGCTGGATAGCAGAGAACACCCCACCAAGGGCAGGGCTGGGCAGTCGAGGAGAACAAGCCGCGCTGTGCTCTCTTGCAGTCACCAAGTACCAGCGTTGTCTAGACCAGCGGAATCACCTGGGTAGTTAAAACACTCCTGGTGCCTGTGTCCCGCCCCCAGAAATGGTGGTTTAATTGGTCTGCGGTATGGCCTGGGCTCTGACAGTTTAAAGAGATCTTCAGTTAAAAGAGATGATTCAATGTGCAGACAAGTTTGGGAACAACTAGTTTATATTCTTTTATATTTTTGACAAATTAGGTTTGTATCAATTTTAGCATGCTTCCTCTATCAGTCTCATGCCATCCTGGGAAATCTAGGGAAGAACTAGATGTTCTGGAATATTCCCATAATTGTAAATCCATGGAGGTAAACCCAGATTCAAAAGCAAAACTACAACATAATTGAATTATTTATCATTGTCAAAAGGACAATAAAAGTAGGAAGAATAAAGGCATGAAAAAGTTGAATTTTATAAAACATTTCTTCATGACAAGAATTACTAGTGTGTGGATTTTTATTTTTAAACCCAAGCCCTAGAAACATTCTTCTGTTTGCCATCCTGAAACCAGACAGAGGAATTAGAGAAGAGCAGTGCCTACAACAGTCTGGGTTTAAGTAATGATCTGGATTTGTACAACCTAGTCCAGCCTTCCACCTTATCAGATGGAGCAGGGGCAGATGCTGGAATGAGGAATAAGGAAATTACACACGGATAAACCTGTGGAGATGCTAAGTTCATTAATGGTCTTGTTGGCAGGAATCAAAAGGACTTAGAGGCAGCCAAGCTGAATTACAGGTTTGATTTACTTAAGAGATACAAGTTATGTGGACATCAGCATGTTTTTTATACCAGCCTCCAGGCAGGCTTGATGTCGATACTTCATAATCCTTCCTTTCACAGTAAGACTCGGTTGTATTTCCCTGCGGCTTCTCCACTGTTGTGGGGGTATAGGAGATGGCTAGACTACAGAAGAAAGAAAATAGTTTTAGAAGTTCAAAAGTGTCAGTTTATCAAAAGCAAATAATGAGAACACTAGATATCTTTGCTCCTTAAAAACAAAAAAGTAAAGCATATATTTCCATGTCAGGATTCGCAATAAGAACGTGTAGCTTCATTATGATACACGGGTTAACCTGTCTTAAATAGGCTGAAGTACTGAGCTGAAGGTACGGTTCGTTCCTTTGAAATTGAAACGATGACCAGATCATAATCAGGGTATGTCACCATCCAAACCCTTCCCAGTTCATGACACAATGTAATCTGACGTCAGTTCAAAATTCTACCAATAGTTGGGCAAAGCAAGGCATTACCCGCTCATGCTGGGTAAAGGTGCCGCAGAGAGTGGTGTGAGTGAACTGCAGCCAATGGACAAATATAAATAGTGAAAAGCAGCATAAATGGTTCAATTTTAAAGGCTTCTTTGGTTTAATGAAACAGAATTTGTTCTAAAAGTCAATACAGCTAATTCTCAAGATCTTCCCAGTCTAACTGAAAGCCAACTGCAAATCACCAAAACACATGGAGGCAAAAATAGAAGCTATGCTCTTGATTATTTCCCAATACACCAAATCATTCACAAAGATGTGCTCTTTTGGCAAGGGACATGGCAATTTGGTTTTCATTGCAAGTGCCAACTGCAACCAGTTGTTCAGTCCGAGGCTTAAACTTCACAGGTCTGAAACTGCACTGCTCATTTCCCTCTGTCTTCTGCCTTTGCTCCCCCACTCCCCCCAATACTGGCTGCCAAAGTTACAGTCTGCCACCCACATCGCCACCAAGCCAGAACCTGAGAGTCATCACAGGCTGCTCTCTGTGTGTTCCTGTGCCCATCTCCACGTCCTAGCCATCGTACATCCTGGCTAGCAAATCAACCCGCCCCTGCTCTTCATTTCTTCTGCCACCACCATGGGTCATGTCCTCATCTTTCAGGCCAAGGCTATTGCAATCACATCCTAATTTGTCTCTGAAAGCCTAATTTTGTGTTCTTTCAACACTCCCCCTACCCTCTGGAGCTTTTCCTGCCCTATTATTCAAATATGAACATACCATAGCCCTGTTTATTGCCTAACAACTGTGTGCCCTTACTTTTGCTACTCCTTTGCCTGAGATGTCTACATCCCCATGTTCTTGCCGACTAGCTTTTACACTTACTTCGGTCCAACATTTTCTCTGTCAAACCTTGTCTGACCTTATCAGGTTGAGTTAGGGGTTTCCTCTTCTGTACTTTTTTTTTTTTAAGGCTGGCCAAGTGAAGCAGTGGGAGTGGAGGATTCTGTGCTTCTTACATCACCGGCACATATTCTATTAAAGCATTTGCCACATTGTTGTAATGTTTTTTTTCACATGCTGGTCTTCTCTCCTTACCTATGAATGAAGGGTGAGCTCCATATCCTGCTCAATTCGCCCAGCACTCAGAAAGTGCTTAATAAATTGATTTGTGTTAAATCAGTGATTCTTCATCTACCCACTGAAATTACTTGGGGAACTTTTAAAAATACTGAGGCCTGGACCCCACCCTAGACCCAATTCAAATTGAATTACCTGGGGTAAAGCCCAGGCATTTGTGTTTTTTAAAAAATGGCCCAGGTGATTCTAATGTACAGTCAGGGTTGAAAACCACTGTGCAAAATCGTTTATCTGGAAAGAGTAGTTAAAGCTATATCAAGAAAATGGGAAGTTTGAGGGTCTTTATGAGTTACGGAAAAACTGACTTCCAGAGTTTTTTTTTTTTTTTTAAAGGACACTGTGTTAGTTATCTAAAACTGAGTAACAAATTACCCCAAAATTTAGCAGCTTGACACAACCAACACTTATCTCAAGGTGTCTCTTGGTCAGGAATCTGGGCACAGCTTAACTGGGTTGGGATGTCTCACAAGACTGCATCCATGGTGTCAACTAGGGCTGCTGTCACTTCAAGGATGACAGGAAGAAGACAAGAGCTTGCATCCAAGCTCATACACGTGGTTACTGGCAGGATTCAGTTCCTCATTGACTTTTGGCCAGATGCCTTTCATTAGGGCAGCTCATAGCATGGCAACTGGTTTCCATTAAAGTGAGCATGTGAGAGAGTGAGAGGGTGAGCAAAATGGAAGCAGAGTTATTCTGTAACCTAATCTTGGAAGTGACATCCCATCGCTTTTGTCATTTTCTAGTCATCAAAGGCATGTTATTAGCTCGAGCCCAAACTCAACGGGAGGGGATAATACAAGGGTACAAGTACTAGGAAGTCAGTGTTATTGGGAGCCGTCTTAGAAGCTGCCTACCACAGACATTTAATGACACTTGGCTTAAAAACTAACCTACCCTAAAGGAATCCCAACTGGACTGTCCTAACATTAGGAGTATGCACATCAATGGTTTCCTTGTAAAACTGATGCAGTATGTTTTGGTAGAGATGAGCTAAAAGTAAACTGACAGATGTACTTACTAATAATAAATTTATATTTTCGTTTAACTAACTATAGATGCATTAATTTAAGGCCATTTAGACAAGATAATATCAAGGCAGGTCAGCTTGCAGAACTTCATCCCTCAAATGGCTTTATAAATTAGGTCAATATGCTTTTCAAAGATTAAAAGTGCTCCTCCTTCTTTTCCCTAACATTTTCCAAGTTATACAAGTTCAAAGAAAATAGGCCACTTTAAGAACTCAACACAAAATCTAGTTTTAGTAAAGGTCAGGTAATAGTAAATCTAAAAGTAAAATACCAAGAGAAACAGACAAGTTAATATACTGATATTAAGCTGATGAAAGAATCGATTTTAAGTTTCCCTTTCATTTTAGAGGGAAAAGCCAATGTACTGAACAGCATTGAATATTGACGTTAATAACCATAATTTAAGCCTCCCTCAAAGGTCCTATCAATACAAAAGGATTCATTCATCTTTGGATTGCTTACCATTTAGTGCTGAGAATGCAAGTTAAAACTGCTTAATGATATTTAGCAAACCTACACAAACTACTAAAAGTGAAAAGAAACCCTTAAGAAGGCACAAATGACTTGCACTCTTAAAGCTTGATGTTGACAGCACATTTACACAAAATCCCAAACTCCGAATTATATTCCAACCACCAAATGCCACCTCCTAAAACTCAATTCGTTTTTGGTGCAGAGAAAGGACAAGCCTTCCAGATTCAAAGTATTGCCTTTAATAGCACCTTTCTTCTTGAATCGTTTCCTAAATATTTGATAAAAAATATTTGTAGCTTGCAAAACCTGATATAATTTTTAAAAGGATATGATCATAATGCAAGCTTATAAAAGATGTAACTGAGAATTGTACTTTAAATACTTTATGCATGGGCAGAAATTACTTATGAACAATCTGTTATAGTTTGCTTTTTAAAAAATTAAACAGCACTATTGGGGGAAATCTGCCCTTTCTTTTAGCTGAGACTACAATTCTTAGTGACATGATTATAATCACCAAGATCTGGCAGTTAAAGCCACAATCAGCTACTATTACCCGACATAAACAATTCCATGTCAACCATTGTTAGTTACAGTAGATGTGAGGATTAAAGCTAGTAACCTAAAGACTGTTGCATGCCTACAGTCCTTTAACGAGTCTCTGAGCCATTCAGTTCTCATGGCACTGAAACAGTTATTTGGGGCTTAAGTTTGAATTTATTAACCTTACTTAAAAGATGGCACTTCAGCCAAACTGAAAGACAATTGAAAACAGACAGGTCACCAAAAATCTAGTAAGCTTTCTTTTCACAGTAGTATGAGTTAGCAATTGTAAAATCACTTTCTTTGTATTCTAGTCTTGAGCAAATGAATAAATAAATATATTGAGGATAATGGCAGCCAGGTTTATTTCTGTTGAGGGAGTTACAAATATGGAAAAGGAGAAGACTAGAAAGTAGTGCTAGACTGGCATTGAAGGGATCAGTATAAATCCATGGTTAATAGAAAGATAGATATCTGTGTGCGTATCTGTCTGCTGAGAGGGACCACAAGCAATGACACACCAGTAGCAATGAGCAAACCTGGCACTCAGATCTTGGTTCCCGAATACCATTCTCCATGGAAAGGAAGCAAGGCTTCTTGGAGAATGGCTGCTTCCAGGGCTGGGGTGGGAAAAGTACCAGATGAGCCTGGAACATTTTGTTGTACCAAAAAAGTAAGAAAGGGCTCAAAGAATGATTGAGGACACAAGTAAAGGACATTGACATGCTGGAGCTCCCACTGGTCAAATCTGGGACAATTAGACCATCGAAACAAATAATGATAGTAACTGTCATGGGCCTGCTGACTAAGAATGCATTAGTCTATTCTGTTATAAATAAATGAAAAAATAAGTGAGGGAGAAGAGGAAAGTCTTTCACAGAATGTCAACTAGTAAATATTGATGAAATGATGGGGTTAGAAAATCAGTAACTCACTCAGGGACTGGGAGGATGGGCAGGTTTAAGTGTCCTATTGTCAAGCCTTCAATTTCTAGAAGGCCCAGTGACATGCCAAGAGCTGTTTCTTAATGGGGATACAATTCTCTGCTGTAGATGGTATCACCTTGCTCCAGAATCCCAGGGGCCTGTGTTGTGATTCTTTCACTAGACTTGCCATAAATTCCATATTGCATCTTTTCCTACCACTGACACCCTAGGGTCTGCTGGGTTATATGATCCAGGCATGAGGGCTGCTTGCACTAAAGCCTAGAACAGTTGAATGGGGCCTACTTTGGCCCCATTCGAAGCTAGCAGCCTTCCATGTCACTTGGTATATGAGCTGGAGCATTACTCCTCATTGTAGAATGTGTTGCCTCCAGAACTGAAAGGGGCCTACCAAGTTCTACATTTCCTTATTGGTGGTAGAGGCTGCAAGTGCAGCAATTCATCTTTTACTTTGGAGTGGATATTCTGATACTGACCTGAGCACTGGACCTCTAAAAACTTTACTAAAGTAGCTGGTCCCTGAATCTTCGCAGTATTTATCTCCCATCCTCTGGCATGCACATACCTTACCAAGGCCTTCAGCATACTAGCCATCTCTTGCTCATCTTGTCCAATCAGTAGGATATTGTCAATAAAATGGATCAGTGTGGTATTCTGAGGGATAGTGAGATGGTCCAGATTTCTTCATATTTTGACTGAGGGTATGGCAGTAAACATAGTCTGAGGCAAAACTCAGTCTGAATGAATATTATTGTCTGTTTTACATGAAGTTGAACTATTTCTGATCCTCTTTTCCAATTGGAATGGAATAAAATGCATTTGCCAAATCAATGATTGCATGTCATGTACGTGAGGCCTATTGATCTGCTCTAGCAGAGTCCAGCACAGCAGCTGAAGTCAGGGTTATTACTTGGTTAAGTCAGTAGTAGTCTATAGTCATTCTCCAGGATCCATCCAGCTTCTTTAGGAACCAGCCTGGCAAATTAAAGATATAGGACTGGGACCACCACCCCTCCTCCATACTTCAGGTCTTAAATGGTGGCACTGATCTCCATCATTCCCCCAGGATACAACAGTGTGTCTGTTTTACTATTTTGGCAGGAGTAGGAAGCAGTTTCAGAGTGTTTCATTTGGCTCTCCCCACTATGATAGATCTTAATCCACAGACCCAAACACCCTTAAAAATCCAATCCCAGAGGTACTCCCCTGATTCTTGCCAACACATGCCAGCATGTCCCAACTGGATTATGCTGAGATTTAACCCTATTTATTGGCTTGGCAGCAGGGAAAAACAGTGTAGGGCAATTGGGGGAGGAGGGGGAAAAGACAATTGCCTTGTGGCAACAGGCGTCTGCATCTTCCAGCACAGCAGACAGGCTAATTAGACCAGAGGGCCCAGAGTGCATTGCAGGGGCATCCATCCAGACAACGCTGTCTCATATTCAGGATCCTAGGTTTCTCTATCTTCACAGTAACAGATCTGCCTCCGCTAAATATTCAATGCTCAAATGTCTCTGGAGCTCTGTGACTCTTAATAATTAGCTCTTGAGCCTGCAGTTCAGCTGAAGCTGTCCTTCCACTACAGATGCTAAAGGTCTCTTTATAAGAACATCTCAGACTTAGCTATTAACTATTTGTTGACAGCTGTTTCTCATTTTCTACCTGCAGTGTTTCAATACAAATTAGTAGTAACTCTGCTGTCTTTGTAGGCATTATTTTCAAATACAGGTACCATCACACCTACCACAGTACTTCCCTCCACTGGGACACTGTCCCAGGTCAACACTGGTGAAAATTAAGCAATTAAGCTGCAACGTTATACCAAGGACTGTGAGTGGCCCCCGCTACCAACCAGGGTGGCATCTTCTTGGTCTGCCAGGTAATGGATGGGCCTGTCCCAATTTTACCACCCCAGAAGCAGATGGCAAGATGGGGTTAAATGTGTAAGATTTTTATTAGCAGAAACATCTTCGAGAGAAGATGGGGAAGGAGCTGGGAAAGAATGGGTGGACTATCACACCACCATGCGAGTGTGACCCCAAGTGTAGGAGTGAGGTAAGGTAGGTTGGGTAGAAGTGTCCTAGACTACCAGGTAGCCTAAGGAAGGCTTGGCAAAGCAAGGAGGAGTCCTCGAGCCTAAGTTGGTTATTAGAGGAGTCTTATGTCTCTTAGAAATGGGCTTGCCTTAGTATCTCTGTCATGCTCGGTCACTAACCTGTGAGAGAAGCAAGGTCTTGGCACAGTGATGAATTTCAGAGCACAGCAACTGGGGCTTTTGGTCAATTAAGCTCCCTGTAGCTGGAGATCTGTGAGGTACATTCTCATAGTAGCATGATCCTAGCAAGAGACAGAGCTGAGATTCAAACCAGGTGGTTCTGTTCCACAGACTATACTCTCAACCATTGCACTAGAAGGCATTTCTTAAAACTGCAGAGGTCTGAAATAAATGGTCCTCTACCATGTAGAAGATTTATAAGGAGGTTGAGCCAGACTGGTAAGAATCATTAGGCTCCTCTAAGGAGTCTGTATTTACTCTACAGACAATAAAGTGGGGGTAAGAGGAGGGGCGTGGCACAGATTAATATACATGAATATGTTCCGTATGCATTGTATACACACATAAATAGTCTACAGACCCATATGTAGCTTTTGTTTCCTGTGGTGTAAAAGGGTTTAGCAGATTTGAAAACAGATGCAACACAAAGTGATTCCCGGACTGTATATATGGTAAGACACGCCACCCAGCATATATGGGAAAATGGTCAGAAAGTGCTGACAAAGCATTCCTACCTTTAAGGGTATAAAAGTTGAGGGGGGAAAAAAAAAAAAAGGACCCAAATTTATTTTCCATCACTGTTTATAAAATCTTACTGTGGTACAAGACAATCAAAAATTCATTTAATTTTTACTATTTTATTAAAAATTATCTTCTACCATTTTTATGCAAAAGCACTCTTTCCATTTGGGCTGTGTGTTAAACATGCATTTACAGGCTAAATGAGAAACTTAACCACTATTTACAACATTATAAATAATGTAAGCTCCCAACAATCAACTTACAAGTGAATTCTATAGAATACAACCTTTTTATTATAAAAAGGAAGCTACCTGTTTACTCATTAATTAGTGTTACAAAGAACAGGTATTATCAATACTATTTTATGGATATGGAAACCCAGACATAGAAATATTAAATGGTTTCCTTGATCCACATAAAATCAAATATGAACCTAGAACTGGAGATTAAATCAGATTCTTACATACTCATATTCATTAACAGTACAACTCCACAACTACAGTATAGTCCAATAATGGAATATTAAAACCTAGAGATAAAAGAATCCCAAGAGAACACTAGTACAACTTTATGTCTGAAGGCAGGTTATTACTATCATCTGCTTATTTCAGAGATTAGAAAATTAGTTGATCAGGGTCAAATCTAAAAATTTAGGAAAACTACAAATTCAAAGCCTCCAACATACTCACCACTATTACTTATTATACTTCAAGAGGATATATATGAATCAGAATGAAGTTTTTGAATTTCAGACTGTTTCACTCCCTGACTTTAAGTCAGGAAACCTAAAAACATAAACTGTGAACTCAGCAAAAGCAATTTAAGAATTTGAGACCAGGATGTCTTTAACAGGATATGTCTGTAAGTGATGATTTAGGAATCTATATTTATAGCCTGGCACCAGTAAATTTTTGTTCACTTTTTAAACTAGACTCCAAATATACACATTACATTTTGAGGGCTATTAAAGACACAAACTAGTTTTTAGAATTAGACTTTGGGAAGCAATTCTAAATAATTTTCTATGTTCCATAGTTCTGAATGAGAATTAATGTTTCTTAATGATTGTAAGATTTAAAAGTAAACAAAAAAATTAGGAACACTGGAAGAATTTTACTAGCCAGTAACTACTTGTTACTTATCAGGGGTCTCTATAAAGTTCTGAGATTCAAACACTTTACCTATAGGCAACCTATACCTCATCTTATTTCACAAAAGATTTAAAGATGTCTTACTACACGAACACATACAATAATGACACAGTATATGTGTTGTAGGAAAAATATATTTAAAAAGAAATGCAAGTATGCAGGTTAGGATGAATATTAAACATGAATTTCAAATTTGGCTCTTGAGCTTCCCGACAGTCAAATCAAAGACAGACAAAATTCTCAAGATCAGAAAGTGGCTTCCAAGACTTTTCTTAGAATCGCATTCTAAAATATCTTACATGGGACTTTATATAAAGGGCACTGTATAACCCAGAGGACAATGAATGTCCCTGTCAATGTCATATAGCAAAATGCAGTTAAAAAATGTTACATGGTTACTTCAAGCAGCTTGCTTAGGTGAAAGCAGAAGGCTCACATTAAAATGCTACTTGGTGAAGGTGATGGTACTAGTGACCGCTTTTGCAACACAAACTTTTACAATGAAGGCTTCTTACACATGGACTAGTTTTCCTAAAGGGAAACTCTTAACTCAATGGCTAGGAAAACCCAGCACTGAAATAAAAGGTTACTTGAC
>RJWJ010019677.1:0-29970 GCA_004363605.1 Indri indri | reverse complement strand
TGTAATTCTTTATAAATATAATCTGTGTGCTTAAAATTAAGTCAATCAAAAGTTTTAAGCTGAAAAGGGGCAGAGATAGTAGGGGGAAATTTAATGATTCTTTAGGATTGTCTTGCCTTTATCAAAATGTATGTATTAAATGCTTGATTGTCAGGAAATACACAGAAGTTAATGAATAGAGTTTTGGGGCCCCCTAGTTAAGTGACAGGGTAGGTAAATTCACAAATGAAATACCATGCCCATTTCTGAGCCCCGTAATTTTAGAAGCCTGTAATCAAACAGCAGCAGTAGAGAGTAGAGATTAAGTGCAGTGACTTTGGAATCAGAGAGAGGTTGATGTAAATCCTGGCTCTGCTCCTTCCTAGTAAGACACTGAGCAAATCTCTCAACCCCTTTATGCTTCCATTTCTTCATCTGCAAAACACAGATACAAAATTTCTTCTTTGATGTGATCTTTTAAGTATTAAACGGGATAATAATATTTGTAAAGTTGTCATACCAAATGAAGGATAGATATTGTCATTAGTACTTTCAATAGTGTGGATCAAAATCATGAGAAGACCAGTATTAATTTTCTAGGGTTGCTGTAACAACGTGCCACACACTGAGTGGCTTAAATGACAGAATCATTGAACAGGATTATTTCTGTAATGACAGTATGTCCAAATAAGAACACATTCTTGAATAGTGGGGGTTAGGACTTCAATATATGAATTTTGTGAGTATATAATTCAATCCATAACAACCAGATTACATTTGGAATGGTTGGAAGACCTGCAGATATTTAGTCTTAAAGAGAAAATGATGGAGCATAGAGAAGAAGAAATTTGATGAATGTCTTCAAATGAAACAGCGTACAGTATCTAAAGAGGTTAATATAAGGCAATGTTTAACATACTGTAAACATTCAATGATTATTCTCTCTCTCTGTTTCTCGTTCTTGCTCTCTGACAAGTATTTATTGAGTATCTACCATGTATCAGCTAGTAGGCAGGGCAATGACTATACAGTGTTAAAGACAGAAACCATGGACGCTAGATTTGACTTGTTTTATGTAACCCCAGGATTAAAATTCCATTTCAAATGTAGCATTTATGTGGATTTGTATTTTTGTCTCATGAGAAGAAACTCTAAAAGGCAAAGCTTAGAGGATGGCTACCTTTGAGGTAGCAAATCTATTTCACATATTGAAGCACATTTGGAAGATGAAGTATGTGGCATGTGGTTATGACAATTAAACAGCCAAAGGAGAAGGAAGGTAACACAGTAAATTTTAGAACTTTTTCCTACTCTAAATTTCATGGGGCTGAGGAAAAGGTAGCAAGAAAGTTTAAAAGAGCAAGTGTATAATATTTGCTTTAAAGCAAAGTGCTCTGAAATCTCTTCTTATTTAAATGGGAAATTTTTCTGTAATTCCAGGAACTATTTAAATGATAGAAGAGAATCAACTCAGCCAGTATAGTCTCTAGTTTCCAACTGTGAGTTTCAAGAAGATAGCATTGCTGAATGAATAGGAAGTATTCTAATTGACACAACCTTGGTTTAGTTACTTAACAAGACTTGGAAAGGTTGCATAAGGCCCTGGCTCTGGAAATAGCAAATGTCTTCCAAGTGGGGAATATGCTTCTGTGACTTTTAAATGAAGACAAATGTTAAACTTCTTTTTCTCTGAGCCAGTATTAAGGAGTATAACACCACATAAACTCACTTGTCAAAATGAAAACAACCCAAAGACTTAAAATTTCAAATTTTAGAATAGAGTTCAGGGACGCAGATGACAGTATTCATGAAGCATCAAGACTTCAAGAAAAAAGTCAATGCAAATCAATTTAAAAGGACCGTCATTCATAAATACAGCCTTCAAAGTTTCTCATATTGAAGTTGTAAAATAAGACCGCAGGAGGAAACCGTTATGTTTCAAGGTTGTCTTGATTAAAGTTAGTTGATATGGAAGCTAATGCAGAGTTAGGATTTGACTTTTAATAAATGATCAGACAATATAAATATGCAAATGTAAATTGTCTACAGTAGACTTTACATTTATGGTCCCCAAAGGTCATGCCTTCTGGTTTCTAAAAGTTTGTGTAATTCTTTTGTATATTGGCTTAGGGCTTTGCCAGGTGACTCACTTTGGCCAATGGAACATTAACAAGTATGACGTAAGCAGATGCTCGATAAAGTACTTGAATATTGGGACTTGTTTCTTGGAATCAGATGATGTGCTGTACAGAAGCTCGGGCTAGGCTATTACATGGCGAGAGGACTATGTGGAGACACCACGGAGGAGGAAGGCATGTTGTATGCTCTGGCCACAGCTGAGTTCCTAGTTAAATGCAGTCCCGAGTGTGACTTTAGTTAGAAAAGAATCACCCACTTAAATCCAGTCAACTCAGAGAATTATGGGAAATAATAAATTTTCGTTGTTCGAAGCCACAGAGTTTTATTAAATAGATTGATTTGTTTTTCAGTAATAGATAACAGAAACACTACCCTTTAGGTTGTTTATTTACAACATTTGTTTTCAGTTAGGTCTTTTCGATAGCTTCAGAAGAAAAATCCATCTGACGAGGCAATGGTTAAATTAAATATCCATTGTTGTGTTATGAGGCCTTCCAAAATCCAAATGGGTAGTTTTTAGCCAAGTTATATGAGCTTAGTCTAAATAGCTCCCTAAGAAGAAAGGATTTTATGAAGAACTGTACCATTTTAAAAGCTTCTAGGAGAGCTTTTAGTAGCTTGCAGCAATTTATTAAATGATGTCTTTAGTCATATGTTTTAAACTTCTGTAGGAGCTAATTATATTTGTGCTTATTCTGTATCATGAACCAAGTCATTAACAATTTTTGGTCAGTGTAGACCAGAATTTCTTTGAGGAAAAGAAATTAAAGAGACTTTTTTCACTAAACTGAAATTGTGACTCATTTATTGACAGGTTATTCTCTTTTTAAAATAGTTTTCCTCAGGTTTCTTGACAATTATGATTCATTTATATGAACTACTATTGAATTAAAAAAGAATGCATTAAACTTAATAGAAGTGTTCTATCACATTATCCATTGTAAAAACAGAGATATACCTGTATTTTTAGATTGATCTGAAAAAAGTATACTTCTGTGTATGGTTTAAATATGAATGAATGAATGTTATATACAATGGCAGTATAATTGTAATTTCAACAGACAAAACCGGAAAAAGAAGATTTTTTAGACTACGGTTATTTATAAAATAAGTAAATAGTTGCTTCCCCTAAAACATGAATGTTAATAGTAAATTTAGTCATGTTGCAACATGTATTATAATAAAGTTTAAATTGTCTATGCCTATGTTTTAAAGATTTCAGCAATATATATTCCTTTCAGTTATGTAAAGCTTAACAATTTACACAGTTCTTTCCCAGACTTCTTTGTTGATCAGTCACTAAGTGCCAAGCACTGGGAAAATTCTGAGGTATCCAACCTAAACTCAACAGATATATTGGCATGGATCTCAGAATATAACGGTGTAGTATATCACTATAACATGAAAAGTACCTCACTGGGAGAAATATTGACTGAGAATATTTCAGGATGCCTGCATTTGTTCCAAACTTTGAGATCACAAAAGTTTCCCTGGGAAGAGAGTCAAATGTGAAAGTCTAGAGATGGGACAGTATTGTACATGTAAGACAGGGAGGAGGGCATAATTCAAAACCATTGGTGTATATTTTATAAGGGGAGAACGGCAAGGGATAAGAGTAGACAGATTAGTATAGTCTAGATGAACATTGGCTTTTAAAACCAAACTTAATCTCAATAAATTTAGACACTTTCCCAAGGAAATAGGGAATAATGAGCCACAGAAAGGTCTTTTTTTTTTTTTAAGAGATGGGGTCTCACTATGTTTTCCCGGAGTGCCTTCAACTCCTGAGCTCAAGTGATCCTCACACCTCAGCCTCCCAAGTAGCTGGGACTACAGGCAAATGCCACCACTCCCAGCCTGAAAGATCTCAAAAAGGAAGAAGACATCAGATTGTATTTATAAGTATTACTTTGGGCAAGGATGCTTGCAAAGAGCCCATTTAGGAGACTGTTGGGGGAATCCAGACAATAAATGATTGAGGAAGTAACTTGGTGTAACTAACAGAAGTACACAGAAGTAGAATCAACAGCACCTGGTAATGTATTAATTGTAGTGGGTTGGGCGAGGGGAGGAGTCAACATTATTTTCCAAGGTTTATGGCTTAAGCAGGAGGATACATACTGTTTCCTGTTGTTCAAGTCATAAACCTGAAAAATAGGGATATAACAAATTGATTTGTAGGTATTTCTTGAACAGATAAGTAAGACTTCCACTAAAGAGTCACATGGAAAGTGAGGATTGAGAGAAGGAGAGAGAGAGAGAGAGGGAGGCAGGGAAAGAACACAAGCATGTGCACATGTAGACAACTCTTTTAAAATATTGGCTCTAAAAGGGAGGAAAAAACAAAAGATGGAGGAGGATTTGTGGCCAAGGGAGAGATTAAGGGTAAAGTAATTTGAGCAGAAAAGAGGAATAAGTTGAAGACAACGGAGAGGAAATAATTGGGGAAATGAAGCGTGTGAGGACATGGGTGGAAACACTGATTAGAGCATATATTATCTCACATCTCTCTCTCTCTCTAACACACAATAGTAACTGTGATGCTATTAATTTATGGATAATATAACTAAGACTCAAGGTTATATCACTAACAAAATGTGCCTTAACTGGTATATCTTAGAGCTAAAATCTAACTGCCAGTCTCCTGACAACTGAACTCAGAGCTCACTCTACTACAGGCAGTGGGGACAGTGATTATTTAATTAGTATGTAGCATATATTATTGAGTACTAGCTGACAAGTTAGCTAATCTATTAAAATAATCAGTCACAAGTAATCCTGCAGCTCAATAGTCAGAATTACATTTTCCTTTTGAATCTAAATTTTTAATAAAATAATATTCATATGATCTACACTGGATGGAGGTTGCTTGACTGGTTTGAAGTCAAAAAACAGTAGTGATCTGTATAGTAATCATATTTGCATTTCTTGATTCTAGGGGTGTACGCTTTCTGCTACCTCTGCTGTTTCACATTGGTCTGGAACGATTCATCATCTAGTTTTGCTCTATGTTTTTAAATTAGGCTCACTTATTTGAACAGTTATGGAAATGAATGGCAGGAAAAACTAGAGATATGGAAAAAATTATTTGATCTTATTTTTTTCTATACAGAAGTAACCAAGTAAATTCTTTTATTTAAAGGATTATATTGTTAAGGGCAGAAGTTTTATTCTTGTATTTAATGTGGATTATTGGATGTTTAGCATTTTTTCTTATTTTGGACTCAAGTTGCAGAGGATGTGCATTATTCATGGAGAGAAAATGTGGTAGTATGCACACTTGCGTAAACATCATATGTAGGATATTTTAAATTTAGAAATAGTATTTGGCCATATGCTTCAGGAAACATCCTACTAAATCATACAAGGACTAAAATTTTTGATAGACATTTATCAATCTATAATTGGATGCCTGCTGTGACAAGCTATCTTTAGGAACTGAGGATTTGTGAAGAATAAGTTATACTGGTTTTGCTCTATAAAAGGAAAGTCAAATGTAAATGTACTTGTATTGCAACCTACCAGTGAAGGTCTTGGATTTGGCTGGAATAGTTTGAAGTTTAAATGCTCTAACTCCTAACAGATGATGTATGAAACCATATATGTGGATTATTTTGTTATGAAAATATAGTCACCGTGTTATGTCTATACATGCTGTTACCAGCATGTTGCCTTCAAATCTCTCCTGAATTTATTCCAATCCAAATTTCTTTCTCACCTCCGAACTGAAATTGCCTTGGACCAATTACTAGTGACTAGACAATGTCATATTTAATTATCATTTCTCACTCTTCATGTTAATGATCCTATCAGATGGATTTGACACAGTTTATCACAGTTTATCTTGTTCTCCTTCGTCAAACACTTTCTTTAAATGGCTTCCAGAGCTCTACTTTCTTGGTACTTCTGTACTTCACCTAATTTTCTTTTTCAGTCTTATGCTTTTTAAATATTGAATCCCTGTGGCTCAGTCCTTGGACCTCTTCTGTTCTCTATCTATATTCACTTTTTAGGTGATCTTGTTCACACCTATGGCCTTTAACTACCCTATAGGTAATGGCTCCAAGTGTAACATCTCTAGTATGGACTGCTCACCTGCAATCCACTCTTGTATCTTCATCACTACTTGACTATCTAATAAGCATCACAAATTAATAAGCCCAAAACCAAACTCTAAATTTCTCTTTATCATCCACCTGCTCCTCTCCTAATCTGTCTTACCTCAGAATAGAAGAAATGCATTCTTTGTTTACTTGTGTGAAAACCTCAGTCACCTCAGATTCCTTTCCGTTACATCTCACATCCAATCTGTTATGATAATGTATCATTTTTTGCCTTCAGATACACCCACTATCAGAGTACATCTCAATTTCCACTGCTGCTTCTCTCATGTAAGTCTCTATCATTCCTTGGTGGGATTATTGCAAGGATCCCACCTCCTAACTCTGCTTCTTGTTTCCCACCTTTGCTGCTACAGACTATTTGTGACACAGTTTCCAGGGTGATTCTTTCAAAGCATAAATCAGGTGATATTTTTTCTTTACCCAAAATTCTCCACTGGCTTTCCAAATCACTCCGATGAAAATTTAAAGGATTTCCTATGGTCTTCATGGCTCTGCAAGATTTGTACCTCTTCTTCCTCACCACAGTCCCCAATACCTTAATCTCCTTTCAGTCTCCCCCTCTTCTACCACTTCCTTCCACCCCACCTAGCTCCATTCCATCCACATCAAACTTCTATATGTTTTATGAATGTACCAAGCCTACAGTCATGTCAGGGCTTTGACACTTGCCATTTCTTCTTTATTTCTGGGACTTTTCCCCTGTATCAGCCTGTCTCACTCACTGTCATCTTTCAGGTGCCTGTTTAAATATAACTTTATCTGAGAGACCGTCCCTTCCCTTTCCATGGTAAATGGTACCCATATTGCCATATATCTACCTTTTTATACTTATCATCATTTGACACAATATTTGCTGGTTTATTTGTTTGCAAACAGGGACTTTATCTGCTCTATATGCCACAATGGTGCTGTTTACATAATAGGTTCTCAGTAAATATTTGATGAATGTGAATGATTATATACATACTATTGATTCCCGAATTCAGCACATATTTTTCAAAGAGGAACAATCAGCTAAAACAAAACTCTCTAATAGCTTCCAGCTATTGTTTCCTCTGTAAATCAGTTTTTTAGCTATCTGGCCTTGATTTCTGTGTCCAATTCTCAGCTGGAGAAGAATGGAGAAGACAGTACTAGCAGATACTGTGCAGGTTGTGATTCATAGGAATATTAGTATTGAACTATAAACAAAAACAGGCTTAACCTCTTGACACTTGGATAATGAGTCATGATATCTGTACAAATCACAGTAAAAGGCTCTGGTCTGCTGGCAACTTGTGAATTATAACAGTGATTTGAATTTTATTATTTATAGTACTTTCTTTCCAGGAGTGAAATGTGCCTTGTAGTAATTTGTTTAATATGAAAAAAATATAACCAGTGAGACTTGAGAACCACATATTCTCCAAGATTTATATTTCTCACCCTACAAGTTGAAGAATTTAGCATTGATGATTAACTAAAAACAAAACAAAACAAAACAAAAAAACAAAAACATGTTGGCAGGCAGTACTGCAGTACTTCACAATGATTTGAGCCCTGTCTGATCACTTCAAATCTCAGCTCTTCCAGGTGCTAGTTGTGTCAGTTTGGCCTAGTTAACCTTTCTCAAGTTTAGTTTCCTTGGCTATAAAATGGAAAGAATAGTAGCGTCCACCCCAGAGGATTTCTTGGGGGTTTAAGTGAGGCCATGCATGAAAAGCACTTAGGAAAATCCCAGAGAATGCTCCATAGCTTCTTTTTCTAGCATTATTCTTAGCATTATATTTACCGATTTCAGTGTCCCTGTGTTAAATATACTTCCTTGGTTGGTCATAGTTTTCCAGTAGAGGGAGGGACAGTTGCAAATGTGGCTGTTATGCTAAGAACAGAGTATGAGTTATCAGAAAACTGTGTTATCATCTGTGTTTGAGAATTATGTGTTTTTCAAGTTCTTTTTAAATTCCAAGGAAAAGTTAAATTTTTGTGTTGTATTGCCTCAAAAGTGTTTTTTCCTCCCATGAAAGGAAAAACAATTCAAAAAATGATTAAAACTAAAAGGTCAATTTAAAATGTTTTAAAAACTGAGGCTCATATGTCTTTATCTTATAACCAATTTGCACCTGCAAGCTAATGCTACAGAAGTCTGCATCATGTGTTAGGGAGTATTTCTGTAGGAAGGTGTTAATGCTTCCTAAGTAGCATATGGGCCATTAGATCTGATATGTGTAGAATGACTTGTACAGCAATCTTCTGAAAATTAATCAAGGATTTGTTACAAGAGAAACAGAATTTCCAGAGACACCAGAATCAAAACACCACCTTGAATATTATAACGGCGCTTTGTAGTTGTATATCACCTTTCTCAAAATGCTTCACACCTATTTTCACATCTAAATAACATTTCTGTAAATTAGAAAAGTGGCAGGTATTGGGCTTCTCTTCAATATGAAAGGAAATACATTTTCTGGGAAAAACTACTGTGTTTGTCTTTGTACCATTTGAGTCCTTCCTGAATGACCTGTATGTTTTTAATATTTTAAATATATGCATTATTTTACTAGAACTAAGAAGATAACCAATGGTAGCATTAACTTCAAATAAAGGAAATAGCAGATATTGAGAATAACCTGGTTAATTCAGGTCCTGTTGTATGTGCTAAAGATAAGGAGCAATCAGCACCAAAAAATATTGTTCTATTTAGACAAATAACTACCTTAACTGTAAGTAAAAATATTGATAGATACAGAAATCAAATAAAATATTTATTTATCAAGCATTTACTATGCACCCACTAAGTGTCAGATGCTGTCGGGAATGGAAGATACAGGTTGGATTATACTCAATCTCTGTTGACAATAACATTCTGAGTTTTTTTTGTGTGTGTGCAAAATGAATGCCTCTTCAATAATGATTTTACTGGCTTCATTGAGTTTTAAAGGAAAATACCCAGCGTAAAATAAAATTATGCCATAACAATAGATGTAAGTGGAAGGTAAATACATTAGTAGGGTAATTTGTGTTCCTTGATGTTAGTCCTGGCCACTGTTAGGCTTTTGCTGTATAAACATGTGTCTGTACGGAGCTAGGAAAAACAATCTCTGCCATGAATGACTTATCAGTGTGACCTTAGACCTAGAAGTCACACGAAGAATTGTGACTTTTCTTCCTAAATTTTAGATAATTATGGCAATTACCATGAGTGGGTGCCCAATGTGAATGATAACTTGTCAGTGTTTCCTTCCATTCTGCATACACACCCAATCATGCACTGTAAAATATTTTGCTATTCTTGGTAGCTGAATGCAAATGTTTTTAGAGTTTATGGTATAGGAAATAAAAATAAAACCATTAAACTGTATTCAAATGATATTTTATCATGCAAGCCTACAGAAATCTGTATGTAGTAGAAGGAAATAACCCACATTCTGATATTAAATTTATTTATTTATTTATTTATATAATTTCAGAGTTTTATGGGGATACGCATGTTTTGATTACATGATTTGCTTTTGTACAGTTTGAGTCAAAGTTGTAAGTGTGCCTTTCACCTAGTCGGTGTGCATTGTACCCGTTAGATGTGAGTTTACCCATTCCCTTTTCCTCTGTTCCACCTACGTGATTTCCCTTGAGTTTTCTTTTTATATGTGCACATAAGTGTTGACCAATTAGTTCCAATTTAGTATTGGGTACATGTGGTGTGGTGTTTGTTTTTCCATTCTTGTGATACTTCACTAAGAAGAATGGTCTTCAGTTCCATCCAGGTTGTTATAAAAGATACTAGATTACCATTTTTTTTATGCCTGAGTAGTGCTCCATGGTATACATATACCACATTTTTAAAATTCAATCATGTATTGATGGACACTTGGGTTGTTTCCACATCTTTGTGATTGTGAATTGTGCTGCTATAAACATTTGAGTACAAGTGTCTTTTTTATAAAATGTCTTTTTTCCCCTTTGGGTAGATACCTATTAGTGGGATTACTGGATCAAATGGTAGGTCTACTTTTAGTTCTTTCAGGTATATCCAAACTACTTTTCATAGAGGTTGTACTAGTTTGCAGTTCCACCAACAGTGTGTAAGTGTACTTTTCTTTACACATCAATGCCAGCATCTGATCTGTAGTTTTGGGACTTTTTGATAAAACTCATTCTCACTGGAGTTGGGTGATATCTCATTGTGGTTTTGCTTTCCTTGATAATTAGAGACATGGAGCATTGTTTTCATGTGTTTGCTGGCCATCAGTCTATCTTCTTTTGAAAATTTCTGTTCATGTCTTTTGCCCACTTATTAACAGGGTTGTTTAATTTTTTCTTGCTGATTTACTTGAGTTCTTTGTAGATTCTGATTATTAGCCCTTTATCAGATATATAGCATGCAAGTATTGTGTCCCATTTTGTGGGCTGTTATATTGATTGTGTCCTTGGCTGTGCAGAAGCTTTTTAATTTGATCAGGTCCCCAAGGCACATTCACTTAGTTCTTTCATTCTGTTATCCATTTCTTATCAAGACATGAACGTTTTTGCTCTTTTACTGAAGTACCTTTCCCTGTTCCTTCTTTGACTCCTTTGAGCCACAACTCTATGGGCCATTATACAAGCTTACTATTATCTACAAGACTAAACTTCATCACCTTATTCTCTTTCAACCTCTCTTGTCCAACGTATCTCCAACCTCGAATGAATTAATATAAATCTTTCTATTAATACACTCCTATATTTGGCCACTAAAAAAGTCTTGGGAGCAATGTTGAAAGCCCTGGTTTGGCTTTTCTTGACCACCCTTCTGCAGCCACAGGTATCAGTCTTGTTGAACTCCATAGAATAATTATCTCCACTTGTGTGGAGAGTAGCCAATGACCAGTTGTTCCTTGTAACTAAAAGGAATGCTTTCTCAGCTGACATGGTCTCTCCCAGACCATTCTCCTATGTGGACAGAGAACATTTGGCCATCTGACTTCAGTATACTTCACTTGAACTCTGCATGCTGTCACTCAGTCAGTACACATTTTCCAGGGCTCCCTCCCAGTCTCCCATGTTCCACTTCTGGACCAGTTCAAAGGAGCAGCCTTTCTGGTGTCAATGGGAGAAACAGTATTCCACAACCTTGTATGCTTTTTCATTCTTAGGTTGGGAGTAATTGACTTGACAACAATAATATAAAATCTGTCAACCATGCAAAGAAAAATGGTCAATTAGCCAAAGACTTAGAAACAAACCAAAAGGTCACATGAACCTAGTCAACACATCATATTTTGCATGGGTCACCACTGGCAGAGAAGTAAAATAGTTAGTTTCTGCATGCCTACATACCAAAGGGAAGTGAAAGAATCTACCCCAGAACTCTTTCCTTCAAAAGGCCACTCCTCACAACCCGTTAGCAAATTAGGTAACCAAAAGCCAATATGAGGAAAAGGAATTGGAGTTCCCTAATTGACTTGTGTTTAACTTGGACTTGGAAGGTGCTCAGTTTCCTATGAATATAGGCATATGTGCAAGAGATGGATACCTAGACAAATGGTGTTCTGTTTGGGGGATGAGATGGTGTATGGTATTAGGCAAACAACGGTGCATGCTAGAGGTAGATATGAATTGTTTTGTGGGCTTAGCCTGGGTTTCTAGATATTCCCAGACATATCTAAGCCCACTGAAAGAAAACTTAATTCTGAACTTTGACAGATTTTATAAAGTTGTCAGGTATATTGATCCTCTTCTAGTTCTTCAAGAGGACCTCATTTCTTGAATACCTCTATGCCTTTGAACATCATCATATTGCAGTCATTAGGTAGAAGGGATAGAAATTGATAAAAGGGCATAATCATTAAAAAACAAAAACTTTATTCTTTATTGTCAAGACTTATTCAAACTTGATCAGCGAGGCAAATGTGTTTCTGCACCTGGAGTGAAATTTAGGACATGTCCAATTACTCTTTTGGTGATTTTCTGATCATAAAATATCATTAAATTATACACAAAAATACTATCGCATTTTGCTAAATTTCCAGACACATATAAAATTCAGCACTGTGAACTGCTCTTAAAGTTAATACTTACCCTCCCTAAGCTCTGCCTTTCTCCCGGCAGGACACCTGCTATGGGATAGAGGTTTATGGATGACTTCTCTATTTCTTCACTTTGTGTTTCTCATCCTACCCATTTTATTTTCTCATCCCATTCTTGGCTACCTTCTAACTCCTTTGAGTTGAAGTCGAGGCTGGAGGCAAAGAGAGGTAAAGTGTAGATTGTTTTAGTTGATAGGTACTGCCATGATCTGACATTTGCGTTTTTTAGGGTTAGTGGATATTCAAGGGTAGCATTTTTATAGAACATTCCTGGGGATTTCTTAAAAGTTTTTTTTTTGTTGTTGTTCTTTTTTGTTTTTTGACTGGGAACATTTAGCAGTATCTCCCTTGGTTTGTTGCATATGATTCTTTCTTAATCATGTGTGTGACTGGCAGCCTACCTCCTCTTACTGGGATTACAAAGAGTGTAAAATAAACTTTTCAAATGACCCCGTTCCTTACAACAAGAAACTTTCATATGCTCTTACCCCTTTTGACTTTGTCATAAAAGGGTTAGTGTGGCTATCAACAAATTCATCTCAATCTCTTCTTGTTCAAATATTACAGTCTCGTAGTTAGAATCTTAAAACTTTACATTCCTTAGTTACAAATTCAAGATGAGTCCCTTTTGTCCCCTCGATTCTAAGAGAATAACAAAGCCCTCTCAATGCGTTTTGTTGCCACTTAGAATTACATTCGGAAAAGAAAAATGGATAGTTTTTTTTTGTTTTTTTACTTGTTGGCAGGGGAGGGGGAGAGGAAAGATGTAAAACTACAAAATTATTTACAGTAGTAAAGGTAAATTCAATAAAACAATACTCCCTATTTTTAACCCCAATGCCACTTTAGAAATCAAGTCAGAAATCAGAGTGGCAATTTCTTTCTCCAAAATTAGTATATGAAGCCTACAGTAGTATTGTTCACCTCAAGATATTGAGCAAGTGCTAGCAATTGGAAACCATTGTCTGAGTTTTAGCAATGGGAGAGTGGAGGAATTGTCATATGTAAGCAGCTGATGAATTGGCAATTAAAATTGAAAAACTAAGAGAATCAGAAGTTTAAAATTAAAACTATTTGATGAGCTGATAATGTGTGAATTTGAGGTGAGAGCTAACACACCTGAGGAAGAGTTAACTAAAATGATTATGGATGTGAATGATTAAGGATGTGAAGTGGCTCAAGCCACTTGCATTCCATTGATTTCTTGTCCTAGCAGGTTTGGCAATTGTCCCATTCTTTTCTCCAAGTTTCATATATTTACCTCTTAAAGTTGAGCATTATGTCAAAGTCAAATTTATCAAATAAAAGATGTTGATGATAGCTAGAATCTCCAAACTAGCTCCCTGGTTGATGCTTTGAAATACAGAGGTTTGGTTCAGTTCAAAGAACAATCTTTGTTCATACATTCTGTGCCAGCCAGTGTACTAAACAATGATGATAAAGATAAAGACATACCTCTTCTGCTAAGGACATTGGTCTATGAGTGAGACAGAAAAGTCAACTGTGGTAATTCTTCCTGATAGATTTGCAGAAAAAAATATTGCAGGAATGAGTGGTGTGTTTAGAATGCTGTCAAGGTTATTCTCTATGAGTGGTACCAACTGGAGTTACATAATGCAGCGGCCTTTAGGAACAGTTGATTTTCAACAATTGCTGTAACATAGGTTTCCAAATATTTGAGGCAAAATTCTCTCTGCCACCTCCACCATTTCCTTGGTTATAAAGACTTATTCTGGTAATAATGAGGATGAGGGATAATGACTCTGGTGAAATGGATTGACTTGTAGTTATTTTGATTTCAGTTAAAATATAAAAAGCCTAACTGCAAAATCTTGTAGTGATAGTTGATTAATGCCATTAAAAAGAAATTGATGGAAGAATATGCTTTCTTGAGAGAACAAAAAGTGTATTGTCAACAGAATTGCATTTGATACAATTTTGTCTTAGATTGCTATGTTTTGGTCTTTGAAAATCAAAAGGAAGTATTTCCTATATAAATTGGCTTAAACATATATTTAGTAAACTGTAACTTCTAAATAATTAGTTGCTATATTGAATTCAACTGATATTTGGTGTATACAGGATTGGAGATTTTAAGCATTTGTAGAGGTACTATTAATTTCTCTTGTTTAATAACAATACACAAGTAAATTGGTTAGTTTTATTATTTATTTTTATTCTATTGAAAATTTCTCAAGGAGTTGTACTATGTATACCTCTATTATTTTGTTTCATTTTGTTCATATATTTTCTTGTTTATTTTACTCCTGTCAAACCTCTGGCTCAGAAGTTAATATTTATATGCTTTAAGGAAGTGATACCAGATGATTTCTGTGATGTCATTTAAATTATTGTACACTAAATAACAGCAGAGCATTGGAATTTACATTTGGCGAGTTAGTATACTTTAGATAAGAAGAAACCATTTCATATAAAAGAAAAATAAAGGGACAAATACAGGTATATTGGTTAGAGATTAGTCTGGCTGCAAAGGTTAGAAAACCCTACTATGGTACTGAAAAATATAGTTTATTTTTATCACATTAACAGCAACCTGAAGGTAGATTGTTTTGGTAAAAATGGTATCCAATTAATGAAAATTTTAACTTTAAATTTAAATAATTTGCCCCCATTCACTAATTAGGGATATAACAATTGCTGTATAACATTTATTATTATTATTTACATAATCAAGGCTTCATTATCTTTTTAAAAAGGAAATCAATTTTTTTCCTTGAAGCCTTCTGCTCCTTCTCTGTATTATCGAAGGTCTCTAGGGACCCACTCTATTCACAAGAAATAGTCTTCCTTCTGGAAGCTCTGCTCAGTGTAAGCATTTGTTGTTATCACCTAGAATCATAGTTGGAGACAGACTTTACATGGTCTCATGGAAGGTACTTGCTTGCACAACATGGAATGAGGTCTACCTGGTCTCGGTCCTGGCCTGGCCTCAGTGACCTCTGACTTCAAGTTTCAGTCTATCTGTTTAATATTTATATTCTCAACAGTTTTTCAAAAGCCTGAACAAAAATCAATTAAGAGACAGTTGAAGAAAACTAGCAATGAGATGATGGCATGAGTGAGAATGGAAGAGGACAGAATCAAATGCTATTTAGTTGGCAGAATCAAGATGATCTGGCCTTTTTGGGGAGGGTTGAGTAAGAAGTAAAAAGTGATTCCAAGATATTTGTCTTGAGAAAATGAGTATCATTTACTGATATAGGAAACACTAGAAGCGTAGGTGTGGGAAGAGGATGGGATTACTTTTAAATGTACTGGATTTTAATTGCTTCTGAATAATCTAAGCATACAGAGAGATATTAGCTGGTGTCTGGATATATATTAACAGTTATGAAGTTTAGGTGAGAGGACTAGAATAAAATGAAGACTTTGGAGTCATAAATGTATATACTGATTCACTCCATAGGTATAGCTTCTAAAAATCTAGAAATTCATTGTACAGGAAAGAGTTTACTTTTAAAATATTGATTTTCTATAACTGAAAGCATTCAAACAGAATAGGAATAATCTTTGGTTAGCAATACAGTAAAAGGGTCATTGGGAGATTTCAAATTCTTCAGTTTTCTTCCCAAATTTCTAGATTACATAAAAAATGGAAAATTTCAAATGTTGGTAGATACAAATTTTTTTCCCACAAAAATCAATACTTATGTAATTCATTAAAGAATGCAAAGATGTGTTCAAAAACCATGAAGGGACCTTTTATCCGACCCCTAGAGATAAGGTCAGATCATGTACAATGTTTAATGGCTTATAGAAATAACAGATGCGAGAAACAAAGTCAGTAAAGTAGAAGAGGAGTTGTGAAATGAAAACATCGTGGGGGATTGGAGTCAGACTGACTTGTTCCAATTTGGTTATGCAACTTATCTGCTTCACAATCTTGAATGGCTTATTTAACCTTTAAATTTTCTCATATGTTAAATGAGTGAAATGATATCTATTAGTTGTGAGGCTAAAATGTAATATGTATAATGCTTTGCATAGTGCCTTTGATATACATGGGAAGAATAATATAAACTATACTATTAGCAGTTTGCATTTTATGACTTAGAATATACAAATATGAATAATTTGTAAAAAAAATAAGCATTTTGGAGAAAGAGCTCATTTAATAGTAGAGAAGATGAGGTTTAAATACATGTGTGTCTTATTTGAAAATAAAATATCAACATATGGAAACAATAAAGATTTTTACTAAATTTTTATGGTTATCTGATCCTGAAGCATTTGCAAAAAGAATACATTTATTTCTTTTTTTTTTCCTTGCTATGATTTGCATAAGTGAAAAGAAATTCAATTTTTGCCACCAATTGAGAATAAAAGTAACTGGATTGAATTTATTATTAAACACAAAACATTTATCTATAATCCCTGAGCTGGAACTAATATTGAGTACAATGCTCAACTTTAAGCTAAAGACCTAAACCATGCACAATATTAATTTTTCTATTATTAAGTATACTCTGATATCAAATCATGGAAAGTCAGGAAAAAAATGGAATTCAATGTCCTTTAGTACAATTTTTTTCAATGGACAGATGAAGAAGTAAAGCTCTGTGAGGACACATCTGATGATCATAGAACAGGCTCCCAGACAAAAGTCTGACTTCAATCTCATTCCCCTTTCACAGACTTTGCTCCTTTTATAAACTGCCAAAAAATCTACTTACACAACAGCAAAAACTGTCATCAACCTATACAACAGCAGACAGCCACTTTGGATTCTTAAGCTTGAGCAAGCATGTTGGGAAATCATGTTGAATAAAACTGTTGCTTTCCTTTTGGTCTAGACTAATTATTCAATGTGTCCTTTATGATGAGTCTGTATGTCAATCCACACTGATCCATACACTTTTCCAGGGCTGTAGTTACAAGGCTGTGGCTTGGCTTGTCACGGTTAGATGTTCCATTATTTTGAATTTTCCCAGGTCTGAAGCTTGTTCTTGTTATAAGTCTTCAATAGTAAGTGATACTACCTCTGCACCTGAAATCCATTTAAATTCTCAGCTGCCCATGGGGGTACAACTCAGTCTCTGCATTGCTTTGCAATGGCCAGCTCCAACTCCCAGGACACAGGGCCATTGATATAGCTGTTGAGTAGTAGCCGATTATCTTACAGATGTTCCAGCCAGACACTTCCCAGCTTCGGGGCAGGAAATGGTATTTTAAAATGGAGATCTTACTTCCAGATACAGATACCCTAGCAGATACTATGTCTTAGATATTCAAGACAGAGCATGATCTAAAAAATATTTTTGTGGGAACCATTCATACAAACAATTAAGTATTCCAGCTAGCAAATACTCATTCCAAGTTTTTGAAATACTTGTTAAAAACCTATGAAAAAGTACCATTTATTTTTAAATTACATTTTAGAGGTTAGTTTACTTCTATTTAATTACTCTTTCCTCATGTAAATGTGAATCTTCTCCAAGGTTGTGTATTGAGTTCTTTTCTTGATGTAACTAGGTTTTTTTTTTTTTTCCCCCTAACTTATGGGGATCTTAGAACAATAATTTTAGTCGTTTTTTTTATTCTTGAGGGGTATCATTACCTCCTTTTAGAATATGGTAAAAGCTATGGCAGCTATCCCTATGAAAATGTACACAATTGCACACACCCATAGACACAATTTTTTACCTATAATTTTAGGAGTTCATTGATTGAAGCCCATCCATGGACTTCCTAGGAGTTGGAACTCAAGGACCGATAAAACAGTTGAGAAGCTTTTGCAATAGTTTAGGGGAGAAGTAACAAGCTAGCGGCAAGGGCAATTATAACAGCTTGCCAATAGTTTTGGTAATGTTTTCTGCAGTATTTCTTAGACTTCGTTATCCACGCTCTATTAACACTGTCTTCGAGTTTTACATATCTCAATCTTTGTTTACTCTATTTAATTATCAAGCCCTATTGTTATACTTACATATCTTTGAAAATTCCTTCCTTCCTGTTTTATTCAGACCCTATTTTTTCTCACCTAAACAATTACAGTGGACTTCGTAAGTGGTCATTCTGTCTCTAATATCATAAATGCTAAATCTATTATCCATATTGATGTGAAATTTTCTGTACAAAACAGAAATCTGAAAATACCTCTACTTTGAATAAAAGATCTTTTCAATTTCTATAACAATGTTGTCTAATGGAAATAATGACAGCCATATATGTAATTTTAAACATTCTAGTAGACACATTAAAAAAGTAAAAAGAATCAAGTGAAATTAATTTTAGTGATATATTTTATTTACCCCAAGATAAACAAAATATTATTGTACCAACATATAATAATTTTAAAAATTATTAATACCTCACATTTTTTGGACAAAACTTTTAAAATCCAATGTATATTTTACACTCTGCACATCTCACCCAGGATGCTAAATTTTCATTTAAAATAAAATGGAATCTTGCCCCTAAATAAAGTTGTGTTTAATAAAAATTTACATTGCTTCAGCTTTAAAATTTAAGGTAATTGAAATAAAATAAAATTAAAAATCTAATTTCTTGGTCACACTAGACACATTCCAAGGTCTCAATAATCACATGTTATTGGTAGCTACTGTATTGGAGAACATAAGCGTATGAGATAAAACTGAAACTCGGTCATACGGATTATAGAAAAGGCTTTCGGACTGATGCTCTTCCTCTTGTTACCACTCCTGACTACACACTATCTAGCCATAGCAAACACTTTGCCATTTCCTCTATGTACTTGTCCTCATGCCTCTATGCTTGAGTGTCCTTGATTCATAATTTTTGTAACTCCATTTACCCCCAAATACTTGGCTCTTTTATAAAGAGTCCCATGATAACCTTTTTTAAAAAAATTCTATTGCTATCCAAGCTCAAATCCGAAGAAGGTAAATATTTTCCTATTCTCCCATGAAAATACACTGTTACTGAGTACTTATGGTGAGTGTTAGCCTCTTTCAGCTGTGTTTTCTCATCTTATCCTGCCAACAGAAGGGGAAACTGAAGCTCAGAGAAGTATGTTGTCCATACTATAGAAAGAAACAGAAGCCCTTAATCAGGAATAACCAGCGTGTTCTCACCACCAGATGTACAAATCTACTCACATCAGCACCCACCTTCTCTCTCTTATCTCTGTTACATTGGAGGAAATAAATGGCCAATGTAAAAGAAGGTTTTTAATATTATGTTGTAAAATAGTAATGTTTACGTTACTTTCGTAAGTGCTCGGTATAATATCACTTTTCAGATTATCAAGGATTTTAGTTGTTACTACAGTTTGCTATAATTTGAGAAATAGAAGAAACTGTAGAAATTATCTATTGTTATGACTCACACCCTCACTCTTCCTTCTCTTTTTCATATTATTAGCTTCAGAAAATTTTGTTCAAATATGACGCTATTAGAAAACGAAATACATAAAAAAGATATAAAAACTAAAAATAAAAATAAGCAGTGTATATTGTCCAAGATTATTGATCATGCCTGTAGCAGAACAAGAACAAAAACATAGGCCTTCTAATTCTTAGTCTGGTGCTTTTTCATTTGATTATAGCTTTCTTTCCCAAGGACTTTGCTTTAGAAAACGCAAACTTTCCCTTGTACTTCAATGGGTAGAAATATCTGTCGGTGGAATTTCATTTAAAAAGCCAAGTCAAAGTCCAAGAGTTATAAAAATAAAGTATTTGGTGCTAGGTACTAACATTTCCAGAATGTAGGTAATTTAAATGCCTGCGACTGTTAGAATGCGATTACAGCATTGAGTAGGGACGAAGAGGGTGATATTTCTTTTATGGCTATAGTACATTGGCATCCAGGGTTTTCTTAAAATTTTTTAATAGTTAATACTTAAGTTTTATTTCTTTTTGATGCCTACGGGGTATTTCTCTTTATCTCTTTATAAGTTTTGTAAGGAAAGAAAATGAAAGTTATTAAGCATAGTGAATAAAGTATTTTCCTGTTATCCTACTTGTTAAAGCACTTACTGACTTAATACTTAAAGTACATCTTTCTTAACAAAGATAAATTCGAAAGCATCAATATGTCAAAATAAATAGCCAGATATTCTAACCACCACATTTTTTAAAAATCAGAGTGTATATTCATGTTAAAGTCAACGAGTGAATGAGTTATATTATGTCAGATTATACATAAAAATGTTTTCAGAATTTTCTACATCAGAAAGACTGTGGTCCTGCATATGGATTAATAGTAAGCAAAAGGGCTTCAAAACGTATTTAAGAGGTCATCTTGGTTATTAATCTGCAAACCGTATTTACCATTTTATGTTATTTAGGATATCGGGGTTGGCAAATAGGCAGGGGATATGTTGGCTACGTGTGTTATCCGGATATCATGTGAGGATTTTCTGTCCTTGGTGACAGATAAACCTGGCTCAAACCCTCAATTTTCTCAAATTTGGCAAGTGCCTGTCCTCCCACCATTCTTACAAAGTTACAACCTATAGGACACCTTCTTTTACATTTGTCCTCTGTTATGCCTTGGATGCAAAACACTGTCCCTTGACGGCCACTAAAAAAATTAAATCGCAGAAGGCACAACATTATTTTAGTCACTTCGCTGAAAATATGTGGGTGTTGTGAGCAGCAGCTACAATTGAAGCACAAGCTACTGTTTCTCTATGTGGCTTCATCCCTGTTTTCTCTTTTTGGAGACCAACATATATCCCACCTGTGGCGTGAAACCACCAGGAAAGGGACCAGAACAAGATCCAACAGCTCTTTTCATGGGGACCTGCCTTATTTAAGCTTTGACATCTCTCCTAGCCAGCAACCATCCCCAACCCCTCACACCCCCTTCTGCCCTAGAATTCTGATGAAAAAGGTATCTTCATCCTATGCAAATCCTGTGATCAACTACGTGTAACCACACTTCCTAGCCCTCATTTTCATTTTTTTCCCCCAGAAAGACTACTCTTAAGAGATGTTTATCATCTCTCTCTCTCTCTCTCTCTCTCTCTCTCTCTCTCTCTCTCTCTCTCTCTTCTTTCTCACACACACACAGAGTTACCTTCCCCAATTTCTGTGTTTCAGTGAACATTCAAAGACTGCAAGGCTATGAGGAATGGGTATTATAATATGATACAATATAATTTAATATTATAAAGCAACACAACCAACTCTCTCCTGACTGCTCACTACCCTACTAATCCCAGACTAACATGAAGTTCATTATTCCTTTCCACACACATTTATTTGGGGCCATCTATGTGCTGTGTCTTGCATTGCACTGTGTTGAATGTGAGGAACAGTACAACGGGGAAGATCTATCTGATACCTTAAAGGAGATCATGGCTTGATGAAAAATCAGTTAGTATCTTTCCATTACTTTACTATTAACAAACTATTAGGCACCATATCTATCCCTCTGGTCTTTACAACCCCCTGTGGAGGAAGCACTTTTATCCCAATTTTGTTTATGGTCACTTTACCCTTTAGTGAGATACTTTATAACTAGGTGCTGTTACTCCCTGGTAAGTTCTGGGTTCACACTCCTCTCAAAGCTGCTGGTATCAACAGCCACTGATGTTTGGGGTCACTGTGCGGGTTACTAACCTCGTGCTTGATTTCTCCCCTCCCTGAACTGCAATAGAAGCTCCTAGAAATGCCTCATTTCAAAGGGCACCCACGCTTGGATCTGAACTAGTCTGTGTCTTGCCCTCTTTTTGCCGTCTTCACATGCATGTCATGTCTCTGTGACTGTGTACAGACTGTTTAATTTAGCCTCCAACAGAAGATGGGTTCAAAAAGACACGCTGACATTTTAATTGACTCATAAAGTACTCCAGAAAGGATCTTATTTAAAAAACACCTCTCTACCCTAGTAGCAGTTGAATTCATGAAATAAAGGGAGGCCTAAGTTTTTTTAGTAGTTTCCTCTGAGCTATCCCTGCATCATCAGGGAAATGACAGAGTGGATAGAATAATGTGATCAGAGAGAGCATACAAGACAGGGAGCAGTGTGGAAGGATCAAGTATATACATGTGTGTATGTGTGTGTGTGTATATATATATATACATATTTTATTTTTGCCAGTGGAAAATAGCTGGGGTGAGGAGTGAGAAAAAGGACAGGATGCAATGTCTTGCTGACTCCTCAGAGTCATTTTCGAAATACCTTCTCTGATGTGAACTTCACCTAAGGAGGTCCTTTAATTCTAACCTCTGGAGCCAGAGCCTCTGTGAGCACATTATGGGCAGACTGTGCCCTAAATAGTAAAATAAAGCTTTTCTTGTATGCTGTATAAGGAATATGTGGGCCATCTTCCTGATCCAAGTTGAAAGGGCTTTAAAGCTGAGGGATGCTGACATGACCTGAAGGCAGTCCCCAGGAGTCAACTAAAGAGTCCCTTGTAGGAAGGATGGCCAGCATATCGCCAGATATTCAAAGATAGATGTGATATAGTTTCACATCTGCCACTGAAATGCTTGCTGGGCTTGGACACTTCTCTCAGCTCTCAGCATTTCACATATCTTATCTTTAAAGACAAAAAAACCAAAAAAAACATTCTAATACCTGAAGTGTTTAAGAAGGAAGGAAATTCTTGGAAAACATTTTGAACCTAGAACAGGAGGAAGGTATAAATGTTACATCTACATAACAGCAAAAATATTATAACGTTAAAAAAGGATACCGAGCATTTATTGATTCAATGATTATCTTTATCATTGTTATACTAACTGAGCCTACCATCTTTCTAATTTTACTGCCTAGGTGGGGATCCCAGCTAGTTATTAGCGTTTGTTATAAATCAGTGAAAGAGGCTCCACTTCATTTGCCACTAGTAAGAGTCTAGGAGAGTTGAGCCAGTAGAAAAAGACTGTCTGCAAAGAGCCTCAAGTGTCCCTACACGTCTTTCCTGGGTCTGCCAAACTTTTCTCAAGGTCAAACTTTTCTTCTACCTTGAGCCATTTTTGGAGCAAGTCATATAAGCAATTTAGTAAGTCAAGGTGACCCCAGCATGACTAATATATGCCTACTGCTTGCTGCTTCTATGCCTGAGAGTACAAAAAATACTGAGCCCTTGGCCTTGGGTTTCTCACCTGAGTTATAGCCTACATGTGCAGCTGCTCTGTGGGCACATTGAGCCTCCCCATGGGACTTGGGGGCAGGTAGACTGGTGCTACCATCCTGATGCTCCTGTTGTTTGCTGTGCTGTTATAAACTGTTCTGATCTATTGGGTCCCATCTACTTTCAGCTCCTGCAAAGCTGAGGTAGGTACACCTCTACTTGCTAAGTCATATTCTTTGGAGTTGACACTCCTTCCCATTCTCATTAAGTCTGAACTTCTCCCCGACCAGCTGCTTACTTCTACCTTATGCTTTTTTTGTATGTTCTATGACACCTGCTTACCTGTATTGCTTCTTAATTCTCTGGACTTTCCTTCTCAGCTTCCTTTACGTCCTCCACTTTCTTTTCCCAACTGCTAACATTTAGGAAGAATTCAAAGTTTAGTCTCAGTTTATTCTTCCTCTTTCCTTATACATTTTCTTAGGCTATCTTATTCATCCTTGTAGCTTTAAGAAGGATCCGTATGCTGATTTCCTCAAAATCTCTCCAGACTTTTTTTGTCAGTGCTTCAGATGTATTGTTTTTATTGGTTTCTCTAAAGGAGAACCGGAGACAAAGTTTTCCAAGCAGGCAATATACATGGAAGTGTTTGCAAGAGAAACTTATAAGAGTAAATGAAGAAGAGTAGGGAACAGGGAAAAGCTGAGCAAAGATTTCAGGTGATCCTATAGGGAACTCTGGAATGTAAATAACATGGCAGAGTTTGCACTTCTTCGAGGCAAGTGGGTGCTACTTTTGTACTCCTGCACTAGTCACCGTGCCCTGGCTGCCCAGGATGGGGAATTTGTAACTTCCAGGCATCTTTAATCAAAGCCAAAGGTGATCCTTCACGGAAGGTTGCAGTTATATGTCTTTATCAGCCTGTGAAATGAATTCATTTATCTGGACAGGGCACCAAATCTGTTACATGTACATATTATATTTATAGCTTATGAATATATTTTTTCCTGTGGGGGAGAATAAGTTCTTTAGTTATTCTATCTCATTTAATCCTAATAACAACTCTTTGAGTATAGGTAATTTTTTCTTCATTTCATATTTGAGAACATTGGAACTTAAGACAGAAAAGTGCCTGAACCTAGATCATACTACATTATGTATATGAACCAAAATTTAAATCAAGGCTCTATATACCAAACTATAGTACAGCACCTTCCAGTGGAGATATTAACCTGAGAGTCAGATAGAGTGCAGTGTTACAAATGGGGCTTGAGTCAAACTACGTGGCTTCAAATCCTAGTTCCATCAATTACAGGCGTGTGACCTTGGGTATCCTCACTTAACCTTCATAAACCCTGGTTGCCTCATCTGAAAAATAAGGGTAATTGTGGTACCTAAATTACGTATGCAAGGTAACATGCCTGGAACCATTTAATATACGTTATTTAATATTAGGTCATTAAATATAAAATGTCTGATTTCAAATCAATAGTTTCTTATATCTCAAACAAGAAGCAGTACAATTAATCAAAGTATGTTTCTAAACTATCAACACAGTTTTACCATCTCAATGGTAGCTTGTTTATGCCGGCAGCGAAGAAACCTGGAGAGTGAGTGGTGATGAAATTGTGAAAGGCCTTTTCCACAGCTTGTTAAGAATTGAATATTTTTCCTTGCAAGAAGTGGCCCAAAGCCTGGAAGAAGGGGTAGTCAGTTGGTGCAAGGTCTGGTGAATATGGTGGATGACAGAGAGTTTCCAAGTTCAGCTGCTGCTGTTTGAGCAGAGTTACTTTTTGTGATATGTGGTCTTGCAAGAGGATTGGCCTATCTCTATTGACCAATCTTGACTGCTTAGTAGCAAGCATCCTCATCATTTTGTTTAACTGGTTGCAGTAGACATCCACTGTAATTGACTGACCGGTTTCATGAAGCTGTAGTGGGTAATACCTGTACTGGACCACCAAAGAAACACCATTAGCTTTTTGGACTGTGTTTCAGCACTTCATCTTTATCCAACCATTGTGTCAAAAAGAATCCATTTTTCATCACACATAACAATATGGTGTAGAAATGGTTTTCCTTTATGCCGTGACAGCAAAGAAAGGCAAACTTTAAAATAATTTCTCTTCTGATGCTTGTTTAATTCATGCAGTACCATCTGTCCATCTTCTTTACCTTGCCCATCTGTTTCAAATGGTCCAATATCGTTGGAATAGTAATGTAATAGTAATGTCAAACCTTACCGCTAATACAGGCGTAGGTTGAGATGGGTTCACTTCCCCTACAGCTTCCAGCTCATCATTATCCACCTTGGTCTCAGGTCACCTACATGGCTCATTTTCAAGATTAAAATCGCCACAATGGAACTTATCAAACCATTGATGTACTGTGCATTCATTAGCTACATCCTTCCCAAACACTCCATTGATATTTCAAGCTGTCTGCATTGCATTGGTTCCACAATGGAACCCATATTCAAAAGTAGCATGAATTTTTGACTTATCCGTGGTTTCACAAAAATTTCTCTTAAAAAAAAACCAATTTGAAAGATAATCACAAGCCAAAACATGCATTTGAAACAATGAGGATGTACCTTTATAATAAAACAAAACAAAACAAAACAAAAAACCAAGAATGTCAAAGTGAAATGTTAGGGATATTAACTGTCAAACTTAGTACTTAAGGAAATCTGACATTCCATACTTAATAACCTAATATTTATTTATTTATTTCAAAATGTTAAGGGGGTGCTAATGTTTCAGGTTACATGGATCATTTTTGTGATTCTTGAATCCTGGCTATAGGTGTGTCCATCACTCAAATAGTGTTCATAATACCCATTAGATGGGTTTATTCCTCTCCCCTACCCCCTCTTTCCTGCTTGCTTTCCACTGAGTTTTCTTCCCTCTGTGCATAGGTGCACAGAGGTTAGTTCCAATTTAATAGTGAGTACATGTGGTGTTTGTTTTTCCATTCTTGAGATATTTCACTTAGGAGAATTCATTTCCGGTTCCATCCAGATTGTTGCAAAAGTTATTAATTCATCTTTTTTATGGCTGAGTAGTACACCGTGGTGTATACATACCACATTTTATTAATCCACTCATGAATTGATGTGCACTTGGGTTGATTCCACATCTTTGTAATTGTGAATTGTGCTGCAATAAACATTTGAGTGCAGGTGTCTTTTTGATAAAATGACTTCTTTTCTTTTGGGTAAATAACTAGTAGTGGGATTGCTGGATCAAATGGTAGGTCTACGTTTACTTCTTTGGGGAATCTCCATACTGTTTTCCATAGAGGTTGTACTAATTTGCAGTCCCACCAACAGTGCATAAGTGTTCCTTTCTCTCTGCACCCATCTCAGCATCTATACTTAATGCATGTTATCAATTATTGTTTCTATTATTACTATACTAAAGTTAACATAGTAAACTGTTTATATTCCATCCAGAATATGATCCTTCCCCAGGCTTCCTCATCTTAGTAAACATCACTACGTCTACCCATTGCCTCATGCAGGAGAGGATCAGGACTGATCTTTGCTGTTTTTCTCCCCCTCACGCTTATATATCTAATCCATTACCAAACCCATGTCATCAGTTCTGTCTAAGCTCATGTCTTCCCGTCTTTATTGTTGCTACCCTAATCCACGCCTATCTTTTCACTCTTCTAACTACTGTAACAGCCTTCTCCATCCAATCAATTCCTCACACAGCATCCAAAGTTATCTTTTAAATATGTAAATTTTATCATATCAGTTTTCTTCTTAAACCTTTCACATGTGTCCCAGGGCTCTCTAAGTCAGAGTTCCAGACTTTGAGTGGTCTAACCCTTGCCCCATGAACCCCTTTGAACCGTTCTCCAGCCTCACTTCGAAGCCCTTTCTCTCTTGCTCATTCCACTCTGGTGACATTGGAGAACAGAGTCTCCTTTGAGTCTGTTACATGTACCAAGAAATTTCAGGCTCATAATATTCACACATGGTCCTCCTCATATCTTCAGGGTATTTACACTTATTCAGGCTTCAAATCTCAGCTCACTGTCTAATCCTCTCAACACCCCTTGCTATCTATTCTCTCTCATGGCAGAATGAGTGTTTGAATGCATTGGAAAATACTTCATCACTTATTCTACCTTTCCTGTATGCATGTCACCTGCAGTATCCCTGTCAACAAACTCATATATAATGTATACCAGTCATTTTAGGCCTGAGACTTTGAATCGATTTTCATTATATGGCCCCTTTCTGTTTAAAAAGTGTGTTCACATATCGTGCCATTTGATTTCATTAATACCCTATGAAGAAGCACTAGTTTTATTGCTGTTTTATAGGTACAAAAACTCCAGGAAGTTATCACATCCACTATCTGGTAAATAGAATCCTGTGTTCTGATAATAATAATGTTGGTGTCTGCTGATCAACATGAGAAATCTTGTGTAGTAGCAGTGAAAGGCTGTTATGGGAGCCAGAAATATATGAGACAAATGCAAAAGAAAGAGAGAGTATGTGAACAGTTTAGTTTGGGCTCTCAAAGAAGCTATTGGCATGTTTAAATGTTGTCTTTTTCATCTTTGAAATTATTTCATCAGTAAAAATGTTGCTAAAATGGAATCAAACACCTGACAATTTTTAAATAGAGATGAAAATGATTTGGGGTTTAAATAACCTGAATAATTGCTTCAACTATTTGCTTTCCTCGAGTAGACAATGCTAGTTTGATTTTCAAAATAAATCCTCTTCTAAGATACACACGAGAAGATGCCATCCATTAGACTCCACACAAAATTAAAGTCAAATATCAGAAAACCCTCCATTAAAGCACAAAAACACATAATGACAATAATAAAAAAGACATCTCCTCCTCCACCTCTCTGGGATCCATCCCCACACTTTACACCCTCAAACAAGCTATTAAATAGGAGAGAAAACGTGTTCCGAATATCTTACTCCAATTTTGATTTCTCAGTGTGATTATAGCAATAAGGAAATCACTTAGAGAAGCTGTATTTAAATTTCAGATGCTTATCAGCTTGGCATTTCTGGAAAAAAAATCTCTGAAACTTAATCATTCTAGGCCATGATGTTACATTTAGCCCTAAGACACAGTGCGGCCTCAAGGATTGCTACGCCCATTAAAACTGAATGTTATCTTCCTGTAGATTCAAAAACACAGGAACTCAAGGAAATCTCACTATCTCACTTTTCTTATACATATAATTTTCTCATTGCTGCCAGTATAAAAGTTAATATAATATAGTATTAAGTGATATAAAAATAGTAAGTAGATATTTTAATATGTAAGCTTTTATTTTTGTCTTTTTTTTTTTAAGCAGGTAATGACTGAAATGTCCAAGTAGAAAAATATGTTGAGTAATATCTACATAGTGTTGGGAATTTTCAAAAATGTTTGGCTGTAAACCTAGGTAATTCCCTTTGGTTTCAGAAGAAGTAAGTTTCAAGCAAGATGGAAACTACAGATTGAAAAAACGAAAGCCAATTTCTGCTCAGCTGTGAAAGCACAAAATAAATCAGTGGACTCTGGGTAATAATTAAGTCAACAACTTGCTGTTTAGTTGAACAGCAGGCCAGACTATCTCTTGGTCTAGAGTAAAACTGTTGCACACATTTTTAAGTTTTCAAGTAGTTATTGTCATAACCCAAATAACCTGAAAACTAGTTTTAGTTTAGTTTCTCTTGATATCTTGGAAACGTGTGTGGCATATTCTACAGAAAATATTAGCGAGAAAAGCTTATTATATGTATATCAGTACATGAGGAAGATACCTTCAATATTTACTACTATTTTTACATGATCATGGCAGTTTTAAACAATTCTTATTGGACTTCTATCTACTTTAGCAGATAGAACACAATGGAAGTGATCCTATGTGGCATATGAGATTAGGTCATCAAGGCAATGCAGTTTTTATCCTTTTCACTTTTATGAATGGAGACCTGAGCTACCATCTAAACATTCCAACTACTGTGAAGCCGCCATGCTTGGAGGAACCCAAATCACATGAAGAAAACATATGTTGGTGTTCTTGGGAGCAGCCAAGTATCCCAGCCCATGAGCCACACATGTGATTAGAAAAGTCTCCAGATGATTTCAGCTTCTATCCTTCAGGTCATCCCTAACCTCTGAGTTTTCCCAGATACTTTTAGATATTGTGAATTAGGAACAAGTCATTTCTGTTGTTTCCTATCTAAATCCTTCTCTTACAGATTCTATAAGAATAATAAAATGATTTTGATTCACTCATTTTTGGGTCAATTTTGGGATGCAGCAATAATATCTGGAACAATTAGGGACTGATTTTTTTGTCTTTTTACTGGTGACCACAGCCTTCAAAACATAAACTCAAAAAGGAAATATGGCTTCCCAACTCTCAGGCAGGCTTCTTCTTGGATGATGTTAGCAAGGAGCACCAGTTGAGTTTGAAGAAGCAGAGGTGATAATCCTTCCTTCTCCATGGTTGCACTGATGACATCCAAGTGAAATGGAGACTAGAGGAAACAATTCATACAACCGAAGGAATATTTCGAATATTTTTGCCTCAATTACCTGGAGATTTTAGGGAAAATTTTATATAGCTTTAATTATCTTGGTAATAGCTTAATCTACTTAATTTTGTATGTATTCCCTGATCATAA
>RJWJ010019676.1:0-29969 GCA_004363605.1 Indri indri | reverse complement strand
ATTTCTTTCACTTCATATTATGGTCTAGGGTAGAAACCTCAATGAAGGACAGTGCTAACACTTAAATTTATGAATATTAGAAATATACTTAAATCAGTTTGAGAAGTAGCCATTATGTTAGAATAAGCTTCAATTTATTGGAGCAAGCATAAACTGCTACAGATTTAACTTCATCAACAATAATGAACCATTGATTGTGTACTTAACTATTAAGCCCATTTTACAGATGAGGAAACTGAGGCAATGAGAGGCTAAGCAGCTTGCCAAAAAAACATAATCTGTAACCCTCAGTAGTCAGAAATGGAACTCCAATCTGTGACCCCATTTTTGGGTAGACTCAAAGAAAAAGATTTTATTTGGATTTTAATTAGCATTTGCTCTTTTATAAATGAATGGCAGATGGTTTAAATTTTTAAAGTTGTACAGGGTAAAATGGTTTCCTATTTTACTTTTCCAAATATTGCCTTTTTAATACAATCATAAATATTGGTAGAGTTTTTCCACCATAAAAAGAGTCATGATGCTTGTTAGCATGATCATTTAATTTTCTCAAAAACATTGATAAAATTACACATTTAGAATTTCTAAAGGACAAATACTTACAAATTTCCTCTTTTTCTCTTAAGAACAACACGTATCTCTTCTGTGATTTCAATCTGTAATAAGAGACAACATTTATGAGTACCATGACATGAGAACAGTACCCCTTTAAAAGAAAAGTCATAATCCCAGTGACTAGGGAGGCTGAGGCAGGAGGATCACCTGAGGCCAGGAGTTCGAGACCAGCCTGGGCAAAAATAGCAAGACCGTGTTTCAAAAAAAAAAAAAAAAGAAAAGAAAAAGAAAAGGAAAGTCGAGTGCTAGTTCACATTATCTGTGCACCTTAGTTCGTGATAAGCCAGGTACCAAAGGAAAAATAAGAAATGGCTGCAGATGAGCAGATGAGTGTCTAACTATAAATAGTGATATTAGGATCTCAGAAAAGTAACTGATGTCTTTTTTTTTCTTTGGGTAGATGCCCAGTGATGTGATTGCTGGATCAAATGGTAGCTCTACTTGATAATATGCTGAAATTAAAAAAAAGAGAGAGAGAGAGAAAAGTAACTGAGCCAGGCTCTAAGAGACAGTAGTCGAAACTCTATGGGAACCATTAAGAACTCTATGTTCTTAATGGTTTTATTTATATCTGTGATTCCCCACTGTTAGGACCAGAGCCAAGCTCAGAGACAGAGACAAAGTCTGACCACAGCAAACTAGTCAATGTACCAAGACAGGCATCGCCACATCCCAGTGCCTGGAGGCATCTATTTTCCCATCAAAACCAAAAATGAATAATTTCCTTTAAACGATGCAAGGTTCTTTCCAAATACAAATACAACACTGGTCTAAGTAGACACCTAAAGATATTTTCATCTTCCCTCAATTTATAAACAGATCATTCTTGTGACGTTTTACAAGATACGTACACCAAAAAGGTTTAAGGGTCAGTTGATGGTTGAAAGTTGACATATTTTGGAAAATGCAAGAGAAAACTAGTTACTACCTGAATACTCAGAAATGTAAAATAAGGCCCTTCAGTAATTTGATATTGCTTACTTACATTTCAACTCAGCTGGGGCATATGATTCTGAAGAACTGAGGTTTTATTCCATCCAGCAGTATTCACTACTACCTGCACATGATCATGTTACAAAAATAACCCTTCAAGTTTTTTTTTCTTTTAAATCTAGACACCCCAACAGAAGTCATAAAAACAAACATCCACATAACTGTGATCACCACACTAAGTAGCTGGTGTTAACTCGGACAGTTAATTTTCTCCTTTGGTATCATTAGAAGGATGAAGGAAAAAATGAATACTCAGATCTATCACTAGCTGAGGTTAGTTACTAATAGTATTTTGCTTTGTTTGATAGAACTATTAATACTTTCAAGTTCAAGTTAATATTCACAATCTACTTTTGGGGTGGGGGTACTGGATATAGTATCTATATGTCTAAACACAAATGGTTCAGACTACATCTAAACAGAAGTCATGCTATTTAACATTTTCTTAATTCTCTCCCAGAAGGCTAACATTTGCTATTAATATGAAGGGGGGCTGCATATACATATTAAAATAAGATCCAGAGAGCTCACAAGGAGAATTCTGGGGAAGAGAAACTTCATAGTTCAATAAATAAATGTATATATTTTCCCCACAGATAATTCTGATAACTAAAATATGACAAAAACCACCCTTCTATAAAATCATCTATAGGTAGGGGGAAGATGCAGGGGAGAGGAATGGGGAAAAATGTAAAACTACCCACTAGTTTGCTTAATTTGGAAAATAGCTCCATAAATAAATATTTGCAAAGGATAGTCAACACTTGACACTTGGACTAGAGAGGATAACTGAGTGTCAGAGAATTCTCCCAGCTGGACGATAGCCCCAGCTTCAACCTTCTATTCATTTCCAGTCTTATAACCCCAAATCGGCTGGGCAGGAGAAGCAACTCTCAGTGGTTCTTTAATGTAAAAGAAAGATAGAATTTACCTCGATGCCTATAACCTTGAAGGCCATTTCTTTCATCATAAAAAATGAAAGAAAGTAATAGCTACCCAACAGAGAAAAGAAAATCAAATTACATTTTCTAATTTAGCCTAATCGAATTTTACTACACAACAACAAAAAAAACTGATCCTGCACCCTCCTCTCTCTTAACATCCCCACTACAAAATAGCACCCTCCTTTTAAAGTCATTCTATTAACATAAATTGAAGAAATAATTTAATATAAAAACTAAGCAGATTGCCACCATGTAGGTTCTATTTACAAATGATCAGGAATAGGAATGATCTAGCTAAAATTATAATGAAAACTTTAGTCAAAGTTTTTACTTTCACGGATATGCATTTTGTAATATAAGGAAGTTAGAAAATCCTAGCTTGGTAAATTTTTAACAGATTGAAGCATATAATACGGTTTGTTTCTGCCTAACAATAACCTGGTGGCATGAACAAAAGAGATAATACAGCATCAAGGATTTACCATCTTACAAATAGAGAGGAATGCAGCACTGAGAAAGCCCGACTCACCAAATGCCAAGGAGCAAGATAGTGTGCATGCAGCAAATAGGAGAGGAAAAAGAGATACCAAAAAAAGTAAAAAGTGATACAAATACAAGGCAATCTTGTTCAACCTCAGACAACCCTCATATTTTGAGACAGACTTAACTATAAACCATGAACGTGTTTGGCTTTGGACCTCTCTGTAAATAAGTTAGTCTGTTAACCAATATTTTGAAAACATTCTTCCACAAGTAAAGTCAATACTAAACTTGTGATAACATCTGTTGGAAATGTTTCAAGCATGATGAATCGTCCTCCTGTACTTAATGCCTCAAAACCCAATCTTAATAAGTTCAAAATAGAATGTTTCAGAAAATAGTGGAAAATATTAAGTACTTATTGTTCAAATCTAAAAGTAAATTCTGGTAAGTTCTTTTCAAAACAATTCCCTAACCAATGTCCTTTATAGGTCTTATTTTAGATAAATATACATAAATCATATATTGGCAAGTAGTAATAGATGAAAACTGTCATGTAAGAATATAGTTCAAAGCTTAGAAAACTTGATATCAAGAAATAATACAGGGCTGGGCACGGTGGCTCACACCTGTTATCCTAGCACTCTGGCAGGCTGAGGTGGGAGAATCGCTGGAGGTCAGGAGTTTGAGACCAGCCTGAACAAGAGCAAGACATGGTCTCTACCAAAAAATAGAAAAAGTTAGCCAGGTGTGGTGGCACATGCCTGTAGTCCCAGCTACTCGGGAGGCTGAGGCAGGCATATCGCCTAAGCCCAGGAGTTTGAGGTTGCAGTGAGCTATGATCATGCCACTGCACTCTACCCCAGGGCAACAGAGTAAGACTCTTGTCTCAAAAAAAAAAAAAAAGTAAAAGAAAAGAAATAATCATATATACTGTCCAAAACAGTGTGTATGATTCCATTATACATATGCGCATATATTTCAGTGTTACATATTCATAGAAAAATTAGCAAGATGTGCACCAAATATTAATACTAGTTACTGCTGGGTGGTAGGACTGATTGCAGGCAAATTTTATGTTTTAATATTTTTATATATTTTTGTTTTCTTTGTGCTAATTTAGTATCTTCCAAAATTTCATTAAAATGTATATTTAAAATTGATTTTAAAAATCATAAAGAAATAAGAAAATGACTCATTTAAAACAGGACTACAAAATTATCATAAGCGTGTCAAACTACTGGAAGGTACTATTCAGACTGTAAACTGTGGCAGAATCTTTTCTTTTCCCCTTAAGTATGTATGTGAAAGTACATGGTCCAGGAGGCTTAAATGGTCATAAGATTGTGGATTGCTTGATTTGTAAATATTAAAACATATTAAAGAACTATTATAACTTACATACAACTACCCCAAATCTATTTTGTATAAAGAATATGGAAATAATTCCAGACTGTCATACATTAAAATGTTGCTTCGTAGAAAAGTTAGACAACATTTTTAAAAGGTGTTTTTAAAATAGTCAAACATTACAAAACATATTAAATAAGGTGAAAGTGTCCTTTTCTTCAATCACCTAGAAATATTAGTAACAGCTTTTAAGTTTGGTGGGTAACACTGAAGTCTTTTTTCTAAGCATATTCTAATACATACATATGCACAGAATTTTTAAACAAGAATTGAATCATATCTATCCAGGTTTGTAACTTGCTTTAAAAAAAACTGACTCTTACATTACTTTTCATGCCAGAACACATAGATCTACTTATTTTTTAATTTATATTTCAATAGATTGAGGGGTACAAAGGGGTTTTTGGTTACATGATATCTACTTTTTAATAGTTCTCCATATCACAATTAAGTCTAACCAATATTCTCTGCTGGTAGACATTTTGGATTGTTCTAATTTCTTATCATTAGAAATACAGCAATAAACGTCCTTATCAAATAGTTATGTTGGTGCTTTTAGAGGATATATATCTAGCAGAACTGCTGAGATAAAAAGGTTATGATCATTTTATATTTTTAATCTATTAAAAATTGCCCTCCAGGCCTAGAAGCACTGATACCCCAATAGCAATGAGCATATCCAGTACCCAGATATTGATTGGGTTTCCAAATACCATTCTCCAATAAAAGGAACCAGAGCTCTTTGGAGTAGCTGATTCCAGGGCCAGGGCAGGAAAAATGCAATTTAGGCTAGCATCTTCTAGTGCCAGAAAATAAAGTGCTTAATAAAAAAAAAAAAATTGGGACATGTCCAAAGGAAACAGGGGCCAACACAAAAGAGCTTCCAATGGTCAAAGCTGGTATAATCCAGGCAACAAATAATGACAGTACTAGATTATATCCCAAAGAATAAAATAATGTCCATGAGTCCATACTAATACAAATAAATGATTGAATAAATAAATAAATGAGGGAGAAGAGACAAATCTTCCTTTCAGAAAAATTTTTATAATATTAGCAAACGTAGAAGGAATAAAGGAAATAGAAAATCTCCATTAGAACATGGCAGAAAGAATTACTACAGGCAAAATCCATCGGTGAATGCCAACACTGGTGAGCAAAAGTTTAAGCTGGATATTGTATGGTCTCAAAGTCTCTCCCCTAAATATGTATTAATAAAATATAATATACTGTGTTAATATTTCTTCATCACAAAGGGAAAAACTGTAACATTACTGTGGAGAAACACAGTTGACACCACCTTAACCAGGTGATCAAAGTTACCATTTCCGGTAATAAGGTATTAATACGTGGACATCATGTAAGCGCTAGCAATGACGGACTGAGAAGAACACAACATCACCTCTTGGGATATTCTTGATCAAACTGCATAATCTCAACTGAGTCATAAAAAAAAGTCAGATAAACCCAAATTAGGGACATTCTACAAAGTAACTGACCAGTACTCTTCAAAATTATCAAGGTCAGGAAAGAAAGACTGAGGAACTGTCATGGATTAGAGGAGACTAAGAAGACAGAACTCAGTGCAATATGGGATCCTGGATTGGATACTAGGAAAGAAAAAGGACCTTTGTGGAAACAATGGTGAAACTTGAACAAAGTCTGTGGTTTAGTTGATATTAATAGTATTGTGCCAACATTAATCTCTTAGTTTTGATAATTATAACATGATGATATAAGATATTAACATTAGAGGAAGTTCGGTAAAGGGACCATGGAAATGGTATACTATTTTTGTAACTCTTTTTAAAATTTATTTCAGGAAAAAAGTAAAAATGTCCTCTAAAAAAGAATATTATCATTTCACATTCCCACTAGCAGTATATTAATATGCCCATTTCCCCCCATCCCCTCCAACATTGGATTCAACTGTTTGATAGATGCCAAAAACACAATTTTAACTTGATAGTTTTCATTATTAGCCAGTGAACATATGAAACTATTTCACTACATCTGAATTTCGGTTTTTTTCCCGGAGACAGGGTCTCACTCTGTCAGGGCTAGAGTGCGGTAGCGTCATCATAACTCACTGCAGCCTCTAACTCCTGGGCTCAAGTGATCCTCCTGCCTCAGCCTCCCAAGTAGCTGGGACTACAGGTGCACACCACCATCCCCAGCATTTTTTTTTTTTTTTGTAGAGACAGGGTCTCGCACTCCTACCCTCAAGTGATTCTCTTGCCTTGGCCTCCCAAAGTACTAGGATTACAGGTGAAAGCCACTGCACTCAGCCTATATCTGAATTTCTTACATAAATTACTTGGTCAAGTCCTTTGCCCATTTTTCATCGTATTCATTTTTTTCTTATGAGTCATAAGAGCCCTTTGTAGACTAAGGAGATAAGCCCCTTGTCTGATATATTGCTAATATTTTTTCCCGGTATAGTTTTTCTCTTCATTCTGGGTGCTTCCTTTAGACAAATATTGGTTTTTAAGTTTTAAGTAATAAAATGTGTCTCCTCTGTGGCTTCTGTGTCATTTTCCCACTTCAAAATTATAAAACTATCTCCTCATGTTTCCTAAAAGTGTGATTACCAGGTCAAAGATAGATCTTTTTGGGGTGTGGATAGGAAGGTAGGGATGGAAGGGGAAGCTCTTGATATACTACAAAATTACTTTCTGGAAAGGCTGCACCTATTTGTACTTCCATCAACAGCACTGAATATTTTGCTACAAAATAATTTTGTTAATTTAATAGACAAAAATATCTACCTTACCTGTACTCTACCCCAAAAAACCCAGTTTTAAAAACTATGTGATATTCACATTCTCTGACATTTTCTTGTTTCAGAGATTTTATTCATACCCTTCTTTCACCCCAGAATTTTGCTCAAAAGCCACCTTTTCTGGGATACCTTCACTAATATCTCAAGCTACCATTCCTGGCCTTCTTTGAACTCCTGTAGCTCTTTTCCAATAGCTCTTAACTTTTAGTATATTACTTTGTATTATTTGGAAATTTCTCTTAATTATCTAAACTGTAAGCTCACTTCAGGGTAAGGGATGTATTTTATCTCTGTATCTCATTGTGGCTTGTAAATAACATTCATTCCAACAAATATTTGATAAGAGAAACTAATAATTATCAATGATTACAGCTGGTTTAAGCCATTATTTTTTCCCAAGCAATTAACATCAGCTTTGTCTTCATTTGCTTTTAACTATGTTTAAGTTAGGATTTTTTTTTTTTAGGTTATAACCTTCAACAGATATTTTTGAGAAAGCACTTACGACAAAAAGCTACCATTATATTTTAGCACAATGATACTCTATTGTAGCCAAACAAAATCCTTGGTTCTACTCAGAACCCACAAATTATTCTTTTTGGTCCTAGGAGAACATACAAATTGCATGTCCATGACAACACTCGGTATTTCTTTGCATAGTTAAATCTACAGTCTTCTGATAAAGTTTCACTTTATCAGTTTCGAAACAATGCTTATTTATACTAGACCCATTGTCTTCATCTAAGATCAGAGTCTAGTTTGAATGCCAAGAGTAATACTTAAACCCTAGCTAATAATTGTTATCACCCATTTTGTAACATAGCTTCCCCCCTGTAATTAGTATGGAGATATACATATAGATATAGATCTATCAAGCGCCTAACCCACAATGTGGAATACCAGACTTCACCTGGGACAGGAAGATAAACTGCATGCACACAAACTCCACTCCTTACTTACAAAGTTGTAGATTTTCAAAGCCAAAGTGGGTTTTAAAATGAGGACAGTGAACTAACTAATCTCTAAAAAAGAAATCTTACAGATTAACCTGGAGGACATTATGCTAAGTGACAGAAGTCAGACACAGAAGGGCAGATATGACATGATACCATTTATAGGGGGAATCTAAAATAGTCAAACTCACAGAAGCAGAGAGTAGAATGGTGATTACCAGGGGCTGGGGAGAAGGAGAAACACGACAGTGTTAGTCAAAGGGTACGAAGTTTCAGTTATGAAAGATGAATAAGTCCTAAAGATCTACTGTATAGCATAGTGCCCCTATATTAACAATACTGTATTATATATTTAAAGATTAGCTAAGAGGATAAATCTTACGTTGTGTTCTCATCACACAAATAATATAAGTAAGAAGGTGGGGCCGGGTGCGGTGGCTCACGCCTGTAATCCTAGCACTCTGGGAGGCCGAGGTGGGCGGAGAGTTCTGAGCTCAGGAGTTGGAGACCAGCCTGAGCAAGAGCGAGACCCTGTCTCTACCAAAAATAGAAAGAACTTAATTGGACAGCTAAAAATATGTAGAGAAAAAATTAGCCGGGCATGGTGGCGCATGCCTGTGGTCCCAGCTACTCGGGAGGCTGAGACAGTAGGATCGCTTGAGCCCAGGAGTTTGAGGTTGCTGTGAGCTAGGCTGACGCCATGGCACTCGTCCCAGGCAAGAGAGTGAGAGTCTGTCTCAAAAAAAAAAAAAAAAAAAAAAAGAAGGTGGGAGGAAACTTTTGGAGGTGATGGATGGGTTATGGCATAGATTGTGGTGATGGTTTCATGGGAGTATACTTACCTCTAAACTCTTCAAGTTGTAAACATTAAACCTGTACAGCTTTTTGTGTGCCAATTGTGCCTCAATAAAGCGATTTTAAAAAATAAAGGACAGGATATTAATTATCATCTATTTTTGGCGAGGATGGTTTTCAAAGTCAACTTTTTAATTATACAGCTGTAATTATTCTCCAGGGAAAAATGAATATAAACTCGGGTATGCAGCAAAGAGACTGTCAAATGAATCCATCCATTTCTCTTTGGGAAGTCTCTGCAGTGTACATTTCTTAGGACAGTTTTGCTTCAGGGTGCTTTTCTTGTTCTGCTAACAGTGACAGAAAGCAGGTTAAAGGAGACAGGGAACTAAGCAGTGGGATGCCTACTAAAATGAGAAATGGAAGATGCTCGAAGACAAATTTTGCCTAGTTTGGCATTTTGTCTGGGTGGTTTATTCTACCCATTTGCTTCCTTTACCTGATGCTTTGTTACGATCTCCAGTTTCCGAGCCACACTTTTTATCTCAGCTTTCAAATTCAGTTTAAATACCTGCCTTTTGGGAAATTGCTGCTATTTAATTTTTTTAATCACTAACCTACTCCTCCCTCACGTTTAATGACAAATAGAAGCTATTAACACTGGAGGTATTTGCAATATCTGGTCCAACGAAAGATTGTAAAAAGGAAGGTGAGGAGAGGGATAGAACGTTCCATTTACTTTTTAATAAAAATTTTAAAATCTTGAATTTTGAATAGGGGTATACTCTAGCTTAAAATAACTTACTATAAAACAAATAAATTGTGGAGTGAAATACTTAGTTGAAACTAAAATTTATTCAACTACTCTTTACCTACCTCACAAGATTGTTATAAGAATTAAATGAAAAAAATTGGACATAATAAAAACTGTAAATAATTTTTAAAAGAAAGAAACACATCCCCCCATGATTAAGGAGCTAAAATGGGGTCTGCTTTCTAGAACATTAGGAAAGTACCCTATGTGCTTCCCTGTAAAGTAAAATTAAGAATTTCTTTATAATCAGTTTTGATTATAGTTTTAAGAGACTAGATAAAAGATGAATGTGAGAATACAAGAAAACAACAAAAAGAAGTACACTATTGCTATCCTTTCAGTTACCTAGGATTAAATTAACAACAGTGCCAACAGGGAAAATACCTTCTCTTTATAAGCTTTCTATATACCAACTGCATTTACATAAGAATTTTTTAAAGTCATAAACATCCATAGATTATACTTTTGAGATCATACGGCTTGACTATTGTGAAACAACCATTGGGGAAAAAAACTTTCAATAGATGAAAATTACTCACACACTGGTAATTCTTGAGTTGGGATCAGAAATCTAATGATACTGACTTTTAAGTATCTTGGACAAATAGATTACATAATAGCAAGCATTGAACTCACCAAATCTCTCCCTTCCAAGTTTATTCATGAAATGTGTTGATATATGGATGAATCTGAATTTACAAGGTTTTCATGAAAATACTAGAGACCTTTTCTGCATTAGCTGGAGTGCAAAAAATAAATAAGTAAAATAAAATACTACAGACCTGAACAATAGTTGAAGGAAGTGTTTGTTACTGTAAGTGATTTTGACCAGAAAGTACTCCTGTGTAACAATCAAGACTTTCCACAACACTTGTGCAATTTTTACCAGAAGTTATGTTTTGTTTTTAAAAACCACAAAAACATGAGTCTTTACATGTACAGAAATGCCTAACATAATAAGCCAGAAGCACGTATGGAGTAATAAAATTAGCACTTTCCCCTATATTAAATTTGAGATTGATAGACTATTTGAGAAAGGCAAAATATATTTTTAGAAACATAGATTCTTAGAGCTAAAATATGGCCCATTTTGATGATTCTGAAAGTATCATCTGGAGTTACCAGTTCCTTGCAGAACTACTATTTATAACTTTGCATCCCTACTTTCATTTCTGTCATGAATAATTTTTATTTACTAAAACAGACAGCAATGCACTGGGGTTCTATCAAAATTAGTAGCAACTAAGAATAAAGAAATTACTCCGTGCTGCCAAAGGTACACAAAAAGGCACAGTGGCTCACACCTGTAATCCAATCACTTTGAGAGGCCAAAGCAGGAGGATCACTTGAGGCCAGGAGTTGGAGATCAGCCTAGGTAACACAGCAAGATCCTGTCTCTACAAAAAAATTCTTTTTAAAAGTCAGCAGGGTGTGGTGGCACATGCTTGTAGTCTAAGCTACTTGGGAGGCTGAGGAAGGAGGATGGCCTGAGCCCAGGAGTTGGAGGTTACAGAGAGCTATGATCATACCACTGTACTCCAGCCTGGGCTACCCTGTCTAAAAACAAACAAACAAGCAAAAGCACTTTATATACTGTTGACATAAGTGGAAATTAATACATGCCTAATAAAAACAACTTGGCAATACATGTCAAGAGGCCTTAAGTCGTACCTCATGCTGGTAATTTCACTTTCTACTTCTAGGAATAGCCTAAAGGAAACAATCAGATGTATACAAAATACAGAAGACAGTCATCATTGTGGTATAGAAAACAGAAAAATTAGGAACAACTTCAAATGCCCAATAGGAGATTGGTAAATTAATGATGTATCCATATGATCGAATACTATGCAGCTATCAAATGCAGCATTTCCAAAGAATATTTAAGGATATGAGAAAATGTTCAAGATATATCAAGTGAAATTGGTATAGGATGAAAGTTAAAACACAACATCAACTTCTTCAAATTTATCTAGGCTACAAACCAAAATGTTAATCTCTGGGTTGTAGAATTATTCATGATGTTCAGTTTTATCCTTATATTTTTCCTACATTTTCCAAAACTTCTACAGTGAATATATTATTTTCATTTAATAAAAAAGTAGAAAATATAGCACCAGCCTTTCAATTAATTCTAGTGTGTGTCTGTGTAGGTGTTAAGTGACAATGAATATGGTCCAAAAGGTGTTTGGTCCTACCCAAGTGGCAAAGTAATATTCTAAAAGGAGCCAAAAGATGGCTTTAACTGTATTAAGGAAAGGAGATTGGACACTTCTGTTTTTAAACTAGACTCGGAGTAAAACAAACTCTACTTTTGCTCATATAATATAATCTATGATGCTAAATAAAACGAGGTTTCCTTTTTCTTACTGTAACTACAATGTTAACTGTTTTCTAAAGCTAAGCATCCTTGCAGTCCCCTATGTCAAAATGTCACTAACAAAAATTGACTACTACAGACTGAGTATTCCTAATCCGAAAATCCAAAATTTGCTCCAAAATCTGGAACTTTTTGAGCACCAACATGATGTGCAAAGGAAATTCTCATTGGAGCATTTCAGATTTTCAGATTAGGAATGCTCAATCACTAAATTTATAATGCAAATGTTCCAAAATCTGAAAAAATCCGAAATCTGAACCACTTCTGGTCCTAAGCATTTTGGATAAGTGATACTCAACCTGTACTAGCAAGCAAATAGATAATATCAAAAAGTCAGACAATCATGAGGGGTTCTGTACAGATGAAGGTAGAAATAATTTCTTTAAAACCAAGAGTTCTACTTCCTTACCCTAGTAAAACAAACAAGAACTCAAATGACAGATGGTATCTACATAAGATTTAATAGGTACCACATCATACTTGTACTCTTCTTCCCCATAATGAAGATGTTTTTTCAGCTGACAAGAATCAGTCCCCTACGGGGGAATGAGACCTGCCCTAGGAGAATGTAACGCAAGCAAAAGGCGCCAAGTGGGTATCATTCCTTTAATGTGGATTAGTAGACCCAGATTGCTGCTTTCCACACAGGTGATCAGAAGGCCTGTGAAGGGAGAGGATTTCAGAAGTGAGCTTTCCATCAGTACCCTCTTGTTTATAACCTGGTCTCTGGGACCAAATACTCAAACTTCAGAGGATATCATGTTACCTGAGACCGTCTGGCCTCAGACATTCCAAACAACTGTGCTATCACATTACAAATGTGTACTAGCTGACTTCAAAAAAAAGTAGGAGGCAGAAAAGGCTGAATCATTCCGTTCCCTCAAAGTTTTCATCTCAAAATGTTTCAGGCAATGTTTAAGCATCATTAAGTAATTTCATTTCCTGTAAGACCCACACATCTACAAATGCGTCCTGCAATAACCTCGACAGGGCCTAGCCGCATAGAGTTCACAATACTAAAAATTATAAAAAGAACACAGCTGCTACACATATAATTCCACTACAATATACAATAATATATTTACTCAAAAATTAGTGTTTTTACTCCAAAATAAAAGGAAACCTCTCTGTGGCTGATGGTTAACTCTCCTAGGTTGAGCCAGTGCTTCTGAAGCTAAACTCACAAACTTGATCCCTGGATGAATTGGTTAAAACAGGGGTGATCGATCACATTTCCCAGCTTGCTGAGGACTGTCCCATGGTTTATGCCTATTGTCCCCAGCATAATTGTTATCAGAGCCCCCTTTCTTTTGCAAAAATATCCTAGTGATGATCCCAGTTATACCCTAACTGTGGTCCCACAGGGAACAAGGTGAGAATGTATAGCTATATTAGCAGAAGCCAACCTTCACTACTGGAAAAATATTTCCAAGTACAAACTCCTGCTTGTACTGTAGACTGAGTCTACAGTCATCTGTGATGGGCAGGTAAATGCAAGCACCAGCTACATGCCATTAATCACACACACAACTCTTTATTCCAAGTGTTTCAACAATATCAAATTACTACAATCTTAAATAGTTTATGTATAACTGAACATTTATAATCCAACTTCTAAAATCTAGATTAATGCCTTAACTGGTGACTTAAACTGAAGTCAATTTCTCATCTTATAAAAAACACATTTGTATTTTAAGTACATATAGAATAAATCACATACACTGTAAGAAAATATCTCCATTTATAGGTTTTTAATTTGGATGACTTTTAAGGACCATAGTTATATTTAAGAAATTGTGTTCACCCTTTAACTAACTTTAAAAATCAGTAGTGCTTACAGCTCTTTTAGAATTTGTCTAGCAGGTTTTCCAGTCCTCACTGGAAGACCCCATGAAAACATAAATAAATAAAAATGAAAATCAGAGAAAAGGATATTGCCAAGTTAACCTTAGCAATCAAACAAAAATTGTATTGCACAGAATACATATTTTAAACTAAATTTTATTTTTTATAAAAAATACATAACCAGCAATAATTTCTCATCTATGATTTTATGGAAAATATGGGTTAGCAACCTTAGAGTTACATATCAAATGAAGTATCTGATTCCCAATCAATGATAAAAGACTAAAGCAAACCTGAGAGTTTCTAAGAACTAATCTGGATCCTGTAAGCTCCAGCTCTGTGAATGTTAGGCTATACTGGACAGACTATTCTGTTTACTAAGAAAGATTTTCTGAAAATAGCCTGTCAGGGAAAAAAAAAATACAGATTAACAGGACAACGTGCCACACTTCATTGAAGGCTAAGGAAGGGGACATAAAGCTCTAATGAAACACTATGCTCCAGCTGAGGGACAGTCTAGTATGGTAATTAGGAGCCAATATGCTACAGCCAGACAGCCTGGGTTCAATTCCTGGCTATGCCACTTGCTAGAGGTGGGTGACCTAGGGCAAAACATTTAATGTCTTTGCCTCATTTGCCACAACCATAAAATGGAGGGGATGATACTATTAACTATAGGGATTGTCAAGCAGCTTTAAAGAGCGGATCTTACAATTCTAGCCATTATGCACTTTTTTCAGTTTCTCAAAAGCACCAAAGTTAATCTCTTACACCTCGGCTTCTAGCACATGCTTTTCCCTCTGCCAAGAACATTCTCTTCTTCCCTTTTCCTGGCTTTCTTTAGGTCTTAGTTTAAATGAAACTAGTAGAAAGCCTTCCTTGACCTCTTATGTTAAGTCAGGTGCCTCTGCTGCTTGCCCTCAAAGCACCCTATTAGCACAGCATATAAACTTGTCTAAGTTTCTGTTCCCCTGCTAGGCTGTAAGCTCCTTAAAGGCAGAGGTCATGTCTGTCTTGATCACCTCTGTAATCCTCAGATAGTACAGGTTCACAGTAGGTGCTTAATAAATATTTCTTGAATGCACATAGAATGAAACAAGTCATACTAGGTAGAAAGGAAACCAAAGAAGGATTTCCAAGTTAAATCTTTCACTCTAAGCAGAAGTTTATGCCTCTCCACATTTGAGATATATAGGAGTGCTATATTGAGAGGCTTGCCATTAAACATAAGAAGTGCCACATTCTAACCAAGTACAAACTTAATGCCCATTTTGGGTACGAACCATGACTTCATAACTGAGCAAATAACAGTCTGTTCAGTGTGTTTGCACTTATTATTTTACATCTCATATTCCAAAGCCTTTATTAAAATAAGGACATCGCAGAAAAATGCTATGGCTAGTATAGCTCCTTGAATATTATCGGCTGGACTAAATGAAACTCATAAGTGCCAGTGACATAGGTGGTGAGAAGAAAAGGAACGTGAGACCATGAACATGGAAGAAAGAGCACATAAGAAAGAAAAAAAGTCAATTTGATATGGTGGAGAGTGCTGGAGCAACATCAGCAGCTTGTCTACAAGGTGCCACTGGGTGGCACCAGTGCCCCTGGCTACTCATTACAGATAGGGAACCAGGAGAAAGAACTATTAGAGCATCTTGCAGAGTTTATGTGAAAGCTCAGAAATCTATCTCCATTACACTGAAGTTCAAGTTCTCTGCATGTGTCATCAACACAGGGATAGGACTTAAGGATGTGTTTATCAGAGACTCCAGGAAGGCGAGTTTGTCAACATTTTTTGACTAGTCAAAAGGTTTCAGAGACAGCTCACCATTCTAAATACAGAGATTCTCAGAGAAGTATCAGAAAGGAGGAAGGGGTCACAATAATCTGGAAAGCTTTTTCTTTTTTATTTTTTTGAGATGGAGTCTTGCTCTGTCGCCTGGGCTAGAGTGCCGTGGCCTCAGCCTAGCTCACAGCAACCTCAAATTCCTGGGCTCAAGCAATTCTCCTGCCTCAGCCTCCCAAGTAGCTTGGACTGCAGGCATGCGACACCATGCCCAGCTATTTTTTTCTATATATTTTTAGTTGTCCAGCTAATTTCTTTCTACTTCTTTTTAGTAGAGACGGGGTCTCGCTCTTGCTCAGGCTGGTCTCTAACTCTTGAGAGCAAGCAATCCTCCCACCTCGGCCTCCCAGAGTGCTAGGATTACAGGCGTGAGCCACTGCGCCTGGTCCAAAAAGCTTTTTCAAACTATTAGGCTGAACAATATAACACTGCCAATGGTCAAAAATCTGTTACATGCAAAAAAAACGCCAGGAATTTCAAATGGTCCAACCTAATATACACATATTCAGAATCACCGGCTTATTGAGCCATTGTTATTGATGAGAGTATGTCATATTTCTCTGGTTTATTATGGGAAAAAGATTGAGAACACACAAACAGTTGGCCTTTTTCTTAGTCATGAAGAATTAACTGAGCAAAGAAATGGAAACAACAAAACACCTAAGGACAGGGAATAGATTACTGTCACACACTGCGTAATGATGTTTCAGTCAACAATGTACTTCATATGCAGTGGTACCATAAGATTATAATGGAGCTGAAAAATTCTGTTGCCTAGTGATGTCATAGCTGTAGTAATGTCCTAATGTAAAGCATTATGCAAATTTATGATGAAAAAAATTAACCATGCAAACTACCATGGACAAATTTCTGAAAAGAGTGACACTTCCTTAGAAAGAGCTTCAGGCAGGTCCTTCAGGAGACATTCCAGAAGAAGGTACTATTATCACAGGAGATGACAATTCCATGTGCATTATTGCCCCTGAAACCCTTCCAGTGGGACAAGATGTGGAGGTGGAAGACAGTGATATGGATGATCCTGACTGCGTATGGGCATAGGCTAATGGGTGTGCTGTGTCTGAATTTTTAACAAAAAAGTTTTAAAAGCTTAAAAAATAAATTTTAGAAACAGAAAAAAGAATTATAGAATAAGGACATAAAGAAAAAATATTTTTGTACAGCTGTACAATGTGTTTTAAGCTGTGTTATTACAAGAGTCAAAAGTTAAAAAAAATTAAAAAGTTTATAAAGTAAAATAATTATAAGCTAAAGTTAATTTATTACCAAAGAAAGAAAAAATATTTTTTATAAATTTAGTGTAGCCTAAGTGTACAGTGTCTATAAAATGTACGGTAATGTCCTGGGCCTTCACTGTCACTTACCACTAACTGACTCACCCAGACCAACTTCCAGTTCTGCAAGCTCCATTTATGGTAAGTCCCTCATATGAATGTACCATTTGCTCATCTTTTATACCATATTTTTATTGTACCTTTTCCAGGTTTACATATGTTTAGATACACAAATACTTACCATTGTGTTATAGCTGCCTATAGCATTCAGTACAGTACCATGCTGTACAGGTTTATAGTTTAGGAGCCACAGGCTTGTACCATATAGCCTAGCTGTGTAGTATGCTATACCATCTAGGTTCGTGTAAGTACACTCTGTGATGTTCACACACCTATGAAATCACCTAATGATGCATTTCTCAGAACCCATCCCTGTCGTTAAGCAATGTGTAACTATATAACTATATTAAAAACAGCAGATGTGGGAAGTTTCACGCAAAAAAGTAAATGCTATATTAAGTATAAAAAACCAAAATGGTTGAAACCTAGAAATTTTAAAAACAAAAAAACTGGGCCAGACACAATGGCTCACACCTCTAATCCCAGTACTTTGGGAGGCCAAGGTGGGAGGATCGCTTGAGGCCAGGAGTTCAAGACTAGCCTGGGCAACACAGCGAGACCCAGTCTCTATAAAAACAAATTTTTTTTTTTAATTAGCTGAGCATGGTGGTGCACGCCTGCAGTCCCAGCTACCCAGGAAGGTGAGGCAAGAGAATCGTTTGAGCCTAGGAGTTCAAGGCTGCAGTGAGCTATGATCATGCTACTGTATTCCAGCCTGGGCAACAGGAGGAGACCCTGTCTCAAAAAAAAAAAATTACAATAAAAAAATTGCAAAACAGTATATAAAATACATTTTGAAATCTTTCTTTTAGGGAAATCTCAAAATTTGAGGGGAATGGATTTTTATTCTCCCTAGAAAAAATTATGGAAGGATATGTAATAAAAAATATTAGTAGTTGCCTCTGGGTAGGAGGATTACCTGTACTGTGTTTTATTTTCATCTACATACATTTTCTAAAATAAACAACTATAATAATTTTGGGTCCCAGAACAGAAAAAAAACTTTGGTAGAAAACTAGGAAAGTCCAAATAAATTCTATAGATTATTAATAGTATTATAACAGTGTTATGTAAAATGTTAACATTTGGGGAAGCTGGATTCAGATTACATAGAATTTCTCAATTACCTTTAACAAATTTTCTGTAACCTAAAATTATTCTAACATAAAACATTTATTTTAAAAAATCCTATGTATTAAGATCACATTTTCAAAATCTAGAAGACATTAAAACTAAAATTTTTAAAAGAAATCTAGAAGAAAGAATCCATTTGGTTAAGGGGTCCCTATATATTAACATAAACAAGAATATGGTAGAATAAAGCTTCTTTGGTAGTAAGTCGCTATGCGTTCTAACATTACAACAAAAAGTTGTAAAGACAATTCCAATCTAAATAAAAAAGTGATATCGCCCTGCTAGACGAAGACTCACTGAAGCAGGACAGAAATGGTTAAGTCTCTACTTTATTTGGTCTTGTAAACATCATTGCTGAAAACTAACATACCACAATAACATGCTGATTTGAGGAAGGAAGGAATTAAAAGGTAAGTATAGACAGTAACAACCCTCTTCCTTCAAAATATTTTTAAAAATCTAGTTTCCCAAATCCTGGGTAGTTACAAGTACATGCACACGCATTTGTTCAAGAAATATTCCCTGAGTATATACTATGCCCTGCCCTTGTGGAGCCTACTGTTCAATAATCTTTTAAGTGGACAGCAGTGTTCATATTTAAGACAGACAGCTAGACATATAGGTAGAAAAGGAAAGAAGGGTCACCCATGAGGCAATCCTCGACCCTATAATAATATCCCAAACTGATGATTATACTCGTACACTTTTACAAGTTGATAATAATAGCTACCCTCTGGGAATATCCAGTTATACCTGTTACTGCTTATGTATCAGCTGGCTTACCTAAAAATGGACTTCATTAAAAACTTCCTTCAGGCCGAGTGCAATGGCTCTCGCAGTCTGGGAGGCCAAGGTGGGAGGATCCCTTGAGCTCAGGAGTTCAAGATCAGCCTGAGCAAGAGTGAAACCCCGTCTCTACTAAAAATAGAAAAATTAGCTGGGTGTAGTGGTACATACCTCTAGTCCCAGCTAGTGGAGAGGCTGAGGCAGGAGGATCACCTGAGTTGAGGGCTTTGAGGTTGCAGTGAACTATGATGACGCCACTACACTCTACCCGGGGCGATGGAGCAAGACTCTGCCTCAAAAAGAAAAAAAAAAAAATTTCCTTCAAATACTGGGGCAAGGAAAAGTATGCAGAGCCAAAGGATGAAAATAAGGTTCTGAAGGAGAAGAATGAAAGAAAAGAAGAAAAGGAGGAAAGAAAAATGCAGTCAAAAAGCACAAATCAACAACTAAAACATCTTGATCAATTTCATCTACAGACTAGTCAGCTGTTACAAACAACAATGCTGCTTTGTTATAATACTACTCTATCTAGCAAGTGTAAAATTTAGAATAGCTAGTTCCACTGTAGAACACGCCCAATGGAAGTTTCATGCTTTACGTACTTAAAACGCCTCAATATAAGGCACTTTTGCATAGTACCAAAATAAGAACTCTAAGAAAAGATTTAAAGAGAAGTGCCAGCGTACTAAAAAAGCCCAAGCAGAGCAGGAGTCTTTTTCCCATCTCAATGAAATACTATTTAAGGAAGGGGAGTTACATATCCCCATATAAAGGTCAGCCAAGAAACCTGCTGCAATTCCAACAGTGTTGATATTTTCTACTAGTAGATATTGCTGCCCATGTACCCCTAATACGTTTAGCTTCTGCTGCATCTGCAATGTAATGTACCTTTAAGGCATCCTTTTGCAGTTATTTCTGTGACTAATCTAAAATATATCATCTTTAAACTAGGCAGTAATTCAATCCTCCTAGAGGCATCTGCAACCAATGTGAATAGCAGTAAAAGATAAGAAGATAGTTTGCTTGTTCACGTATATGGGGCAGTCTGCTACTTACTTTTCTTCAAAAGCAAAACTAAGGTCAACACAGAGGATGGTTTTGTTTCCTTTACATACACCTTGAGCTCTGATGCCATACATCTTGAGCTCTGATGGCTGTGCGATGGTGTTTTATAGGCCAGATTTTTGTAAAGAATAAGAAAGATGTACCCCAATCTTATGGTGTTCAGGGCTGCTATGCCAAGCCCAGGCAACGTCCTGATCTTCCAGCAGCAATGGGGCAGTGCTGGCAAGGAAAAAGTGGTCTAGCAACAGCACAACATGACCCCAGACCTGGCCAAAAACCATATTCAATACAAATCCCAAAATTTAGAGGATCACTCCACAGAACAGTTTATGCAACTCAAATAGGTAACTGTGCAACTTTGAAATATCATTGATTTTCTTTAACTCAAAAGGTAGAGATCATCAGCAGAGCCCATGAGTCTAAGAACTGATTTTCCGTCCTGAACGAAGTCCTAGTAACTGCTCCCAACGCAAAAGAAACACTTCCCCATGATTTCATGACAAAATGTTACAACATCTAGAGAGAAAGACTGGACAAATAACATGACTTTAAGTATTACATTAGCTAGAAATGATGCAAAATTAGAGAGAGAAATCAACTCTAGGTTGAAAGATAATTCTTTCAACCAAAATCAGCTGCTTCAAAATGAGTTGGTTGCATCTCATTAAAGTCACATGGAAGTATTATAGGCTGGGTGTGGTGGCTCATGCCTGTAATCCTAGCACTCTGGGAGGCTGAGGTGGGAGGATTGCTTCAGGTCAGGAGTTCGAGACAAACCTGAGCAAGAGTGAGACATCATCTCTACTAAAAATAGGAAAAATTAGCTGGGGGTGGTGGCACATGCCTGTAGTCCCAGCTACTTGGGAGGCTGAGGCAGGAGGATAGCTTAAGCCCAGGAATTTCAGGTTGCTGTGAGCTAGGCTGATGCCATGATACTCTAGCCCAGGGAACACAGTGAGACTGTCTCAAAAAAAGAAAAAGAAAAGAAAATGTTTTAAGAAAAATTTAAGAAAAAAAAATTTAAAGAAAAGTATTATATACCAATAATCCCACCTTTGAAAAAGACACCAGAGTTTTTGATTCAATTCTGCAGATTTCCACTGGAGACTGTGATCATCAAATGAAACACTGCAGGGCTTCTCAATACACTATTTAGCTTAAGAAACTCCATAGGCTACAATTTGTTTTTTAAATATGTCTCATAAGTACGGACTGGATTTGAGATTCCTGGTTTTCAAAACTCTGGATATAGACCATAAATTCACTGCCACTTCCTCCTCATCTTGGTGATGTCCTAGTATAGTATCCACCTCCTCTTTCCTGCTGCAAGTGTCCTAAGTAAGGTGATGCTTCAATCAAAGAGGGGGCAGAGAGATGGTCAACAGACTTCCTCAGTTGAGGACAATTAAAAACAAGATTATACAAGCACTTTATCCCTATGAGGCCAAAAACAAAACAAAACAAAACTATGGTCTTTAGGGCTAGGGTTTTTTTTCTTTCTCTTTAGAAGAAGATCCATTATCTGAAACTTTTGTTCGGAAAAAATCCCCCATTTTACTAAAGGTTGTCACTGCAATCATGGGCCAATCACTCCACAGAAACATTTTATGTAACCAAAAAACAATGGCATAAATGCAGGGTGCCACAGAGATAAGACAGGGGTTGAGGAGCTATCCCACCACTGGAATGTTCTTCCAAGTGCTAGCACCTTTGCAGAGCACTTGTGCCTATAGCAGCTCGAGAGTGACCCCTACCTAGTGAGTATTCAAGACAGCTGGCAGGGCTGGTGCAAGTATCTTTTTACCCCCCTAGCAACTTTGTACTCCTGGGGTTGAGAATTATCAATTATTCCATTCTAACCAACCTAGTCCCAAAAGAAATGCAAAGATATGGCTGACCTGTAAAAGTTATCTTGGGGAACTCCATTTCAAAACAGGAATAAAAAAGAAGGCAGTGGATTCACCATGAAGGTTTTCATTTTGCAGCTGTGTCTTCTAAAAACAGTCTGTACTTAAGGGATACCACCTGTAAGTGAATTCTTTGGGGCATATTTCCTTAAAAAAAAAAAGTTACTGTCTTATAAACATTTTAATATTCAATCTCTTGGTGATCAAGAGAATGTTAAAATTAATGTCAATATTTATATAAATTTTAAAAAAACCTGGGCCAGGCGTGGTGGCTCGCGCCTGTAATCCTAGCACTCTGGGAGGCCGAGGCAGGTGGATCATTTGAGCTCAGGAGTTCGAGACCAGCCTGAGCAAGAGTGAGACCCCCGTCTCAATAAAAAAAAAACAAAACAAAAAAACAACAAACCTGCTCCCACATAATAATCCTGGTCTTTATACTTGACACTAAAAACAAAGTCTAAGTAAAACAGTCCAAAATTTTCTGGGGGAATATCTGCATTATGTAACATCCTTAGGAGGTCAGTAATTTTGCTTGAAAATGTGTAACTGTATTTGAATGGATATGCTAACACTGACATTTCTTCTATTTGGAGAAATAAACACTACATAGCTTCCCATCTGCAGGTTGTTCTAATTCACAGTGCCCCTGAGCCCTGCCTTTTCTAGTTTCCAGGTTATGGAAGCAACTTGCTTCCCAGAAATTCCAACCTACTCCTGCGAGGAACTGTCTGGGCATAGAGAGGACACCAGTGGCTTTCAAAACCCTTTGTTTGGGTCCTGCATTGGTTCTTGACACTTTCTAAACCCCATGTATTCCACCAAAGACTTTAAACCACCCTGGATTAACCTTGCAATTGACCTTTGACAAAACGTAGAAAGTTTCTGTCATTCCAGGTGAAGGAATGCCATCATCCCTGGCCTGCTTTTCTTTTTTCTGCTCTATTTGTCTGAAACATATTAATTCAACAACTGTTATGGCTACTTCTGCTCAGTTCTACCCATCAGTAAAATTATGATTTTCAACTATTCTCTTAAGCTACTTCTCAACTTAGTATCTTCCAGTGGTCATGTGAAACACGCAGTCTTTTACTTGGATTCAGCCCATGCAATTATGAGCGCTAGCTCTCTCTTCTCTTCTCAAAGCCATGACTGAATTTTCAGCTCATTCACCAAGTTCCTGTTTCCTGTCTGAGAGAAGTTTTCAGCTTTCAGTTCATTTGAGAAGCAGGAATAACTACTATATTCTGAGCACAATGAATGGCCACCATCTCAGCACTAGCTGCTCTGACTATTCTCCAGGTTTTCTTTGATAAAGCATCACTCAGGTACCCCGAGGGAGCTGGTCCTTCAAACTCCTATCGTTACTTTTCTATAGTATTAAAAATATCTTAAGCATACTTTAAAGGTAATAAACAGAATACCTAAGAGAGAACAGGTATTTCACCATGCCTCCCCACTGCACTAACGTCATAACAACCACTAGAATCAGCCATTAACATTTTCAACACCTTCCTAATAGTCTAATCTCACATGCCTCCCTCATTAATTGAGAAATAGGGAGCCTCTATCCTGAATCCCTGTAAAATTTGTAACTAGAAAGTACCTATGAGAGAAAAATCTTCCCTGCTATAAAAATCAATTCCAAAAAGGCCTAAATACATAGCCTTGGAAAACAGAGACACGGTTTCAATTGCCATAACAAAAACATGAGTAACTATCTTGGGCCTTCGCAGTAACACCAGGTAGAATCTTCTTTTGTACAATGCTCTATTGAATTCATGGAAAATGATTAAAGCAGCAAAAGTCTTCGTGGCAAAGTAAGATATTTTCACCTCTATGTCCCACAGCATAAACCCAGAGGAAGTTATAATGGCTCTGCAGTGGATTTGTTTAACAAATGCTACTAGATGACTTGAGAAAGCAGCATACATATCTACTTGCCTAAATCAAACTTGGGCCTCCAACACCGTTCTACTAACATTCAATTTTATATACTATAGACTGAGATATCACAGACAAAGATTCATGTTGCTCTAGATACCTAGTTTTCTTTACTTTTATAAGTTGTAAAAGAATACAGCTACACACAGGCACACCCTTACGAAAAACTAGTCACAGCAGTTGTTTTTTTCTTTGAAGAAAAACAACCATTCACCTTCAGTTTTAAAATCTTCATTACAAACAAACTCCACCCAAAAAGCTTCCTAATGACATTTTAATATATTGCACTTATACATTACCACTAGTAACTACAATGTCAAGAACATGTATGTTCACAGTGAAAGTCAAAACAGAATTAAACTGGTTCAACATTGAGAACTTAAAAATTCCTTGGTTATTTACTTTTTTTTCTTTTTTTTTTTTTTTTTTGAGACAGAGTCTCACTCTGTTGCCCTGGCTAGAGTGAGTGCCGTGGCATCAGCCTAGCTCACAGCAACCTCAAACTCCTGGGCTCAGGCAATCCTACTGCCTCAGCCTCCCAGGTAGCTGGGACTACAGACATGTGCCACCATGTCTGGCTAATTTTATATTTTTATATATATATATATTTTTTTCTCTTTTTAGTTGTCCAGCTAATTTCTATTTATTTAGTAGAGACGGGGTCTCGGTCTTGCTCAGGCTGGTCTTGAACTCCTGAGCTCAAACGATCCGCCCGCCTTGGCTTCCCAGAGTGCTAGGATTATAAGGGTGAAGCACCATGCCTGGCCGGTTATTTACTTTGGTGACCATGACTTTTTTTAAGATTACAGCTTGTCCTGGAAAACAGTTATTGTAACTAAAACACCGTCTTTACGTGGCACAATGTTGGTCATTTCTCACCAGATGTATTTTTCACTTATTCAAAGTTACTGATCCTGAAAGAGGCTCAAAACACTATATCAAATTAAAGAAGCAAGTTACAAATCAGTATGTACAGTAAAAACCCATTTTTTGTAGAAAAATGATACATGTGCTTGTAAATGTGTATGTGTGCATGCAAGTGTCCATACAGATATATGCAAACACACATGCACAAGCATACATACCAAAAAGTTGACAATAGATCTCTCTGGGTAGAGGATTACAGTGCATTTATTCTTCTTTATGCTTACATTTTTGGTATAGAAAATTTAGAAAATACAAATAGTACTTAAACAATGGGAGAAAAAGTTATTAAAAAACCTGAGTGCTCAATCAACACAAGACGTTACATTTCTAGCACAATGTTGTATAATGAAAGAATCCTATTATAAGTATCCTGTACTATGCAAATGTCTTATATTATTAATCCACATGATCACTATCAAAATAGTAATTACAAATTGTAACATACACTACAGAACTGTAAAGGGTAAAAAGTAAAAGCGTCCCGATACCGCCTTCCTCTAACACCACTCCCCTTTCCTCTAGGGATAATTACTCTTGGTATGTATCAATCAGAGCCCTTTACATTATCCACACACAAGATAAGAATTTGTTTGTTTCTAGATAAGTGCAATCAATGGTATATAACAGTTCTGTGACTCCCTCCCCTTCTCCTTCCCTACTTAACAACCTACTTTGGAACTCCTACGTTAGTTTATATAGGTCTATCTGAGGAGGGCTTTTTTTTTTTTTTAAATTTAATAGGTCCATGGTATTCCATAGTACAGCCTGTTATTATTTAAGTCATTCCTGGCCTCACACCTGGAATCCTAGCACTTTGGGAGGCTGAGGCAGGAGAATCACTTGAGGCCAGGAGTTTGAGACCAGCCTGAGCAACACAGGGAGACCCCCTTCTCTATACCTACATTAAAAAAAATTTACATACATAATAAATAAATCATTCCCTTACTGATGGATATTTAGGTTGCTGCCAGATTTTCACTGTTATGAATAGTTTCACCACAGTGAAACCTTAGAGTCTTATACACATGGTATTTCCCTAGAATTGTTTTCTAGTAGAATTGCTGGGTCAAAATATGTGCACATTTGAAAATGTGAGAATTTTAGTATTCTTTATCAAAGTTATACAATGTGCACCCTTATTAACAGTGTAAGAGAATGCTGATTTACTAGAAGTTGATATAATATTTAGCATTTGCCAATATATTTGGTGCAAAATGGTTTGTATTTCCATAATTACTAAAGTGGATTTGAACATCTTTTTTATACATCATTATTTCTTTTTCTCGGAAATGCCAATTTATCCTCTGAAATTTTTTCTAATGGGTGTAGGAGTATGGATATTATACAGTAGAAACTCTTACATGATTTGGAATGGTTTGTTATTTAATTGAAAAAGTCAATTCAAGTGAACAATCATAAGAAATATGTGCATGAAAAACATTTCATTTTATCTTCATTTTATCACTCGTAAATGTACACTCATTCACCGAACTTTTTATATAGGGCCAAGAGGCCAAGACCTTTTTCTATAACTCCAGGCCCACTGAGTGAAATTTAAACTGAATTCTTAGGGTAAAACTTCAAAGAACTTTAAAGACACTTGCAAAGTTGTACAGAACCCTTTTAGGTTTTATTTATTTTATACAAATCTTTTATAGTTATCTTACCCGCAGCTAATTGGATGGTATTTTTTCTTTTAGCAACTTGCTTTAATTAACACTTCTCAAAACACTCAATTGATTTCATTATATGAATCTAATGTAACCATCACCCAGCTTGAAAAATTATATGTGCTAAATTGTGTTTCTTTGATACTACCTACAAGCCCACTTCCCTCCCGACTCCCACATAATGTGAAGAAAATGCCAGACATCATATCATTTCATCTGTAAATTTTCAGTAAGAGGAACTCCAACTTCTCCCACTCATGTTTTATCTGGTTATAAAAATTTAAACAAATTACATATTTAAAAAAAGTACAACCAATACATACAGGTTTAATAACAAAAATATCTGCTCTACTGGTAGGCACACAAGTACACTGGAATACTGGAGATCAATCAACTAATAGCAAGTGTTCAGTGTACAGTGTATTTTACAAAGGAAATAAAGATCATTTAATGTGGTCAGTAAAGTGAAGGACAATTAAAGCTTCTACTGCATATGTAGAAGCTATTTTCCCCCAGTCTGTCACTTGCCTTTTGAACTTTGTTATGGTATCTCATGCTGTCCGGAAGTTTTAAATATATACTTAAATTTTTAAAATATATCCATAATTATTTTTGTGTATGATAGGAGGTGGGGATCCATTTTTTCCATATACAGCCAACTGTCCTTACTCAATTTCAATTTTCAACATCATACTTAGGGCATTTAAAAGAACTAAAGTGTAAACTTCTAACTTACAAAAGAAGGAAGCTGTGCAAACAAAATAATAAACCAATAGTCTAAGTTCATTTTGATAGGCTCATACTACTATGTACTTAAAGAGCACACAGCAGTTTCAGGAGCAAAAACACTGCCATGCCTGGCTTTCTCATTACCACTCTGGCTCACAATAGGATCTCCAAAGGACATCAAAGACTGTATAGACCTCTTTGTGAATCTTACTAGTTGCCACACCTGTAAATTCACATTCACACTGAAATAACTGACATTTAACATCAACAAAAATCAATCTTCCCAACTCTCTATCCATTCCTTAATGCAGCTCCTAGACTATAGTGCCTTGGAGACTTAGTGAAGAAAATGAATGTAGTCTTCTGAACCACAGTATCCCATGGAAATGTAACAAAAGGTACAAAAAGTCAAGGTAAAGTTTGTTAAATTTCCCTTATATCATAGAAAGTCATTAATTTATAAGGCTGCCTTATCTCTGGGGCCAGCAAACATTTTCTGTAAAGGTCCAGAGAGTAAATAGGCTTTGGGGGCCATAAGTTCTCTCTTTCAACTCTGACACTCTATTATGAATGCAGACAGACAATACATAAATGAATGGATGGGCCTATGTTTCAACAGAAGTTTATTTATTAAAACAGGTGGTGGACAGGATTTGGCCACAGGCAGTATTTTTACCAAACTCTACTTTATACCAATGTTTGATCTTTATCAAATAGGAATCCACTACCCTTGCTGTACACTTACTTGAGCAAATACGGTAACACTGAAGAGACAAGTAATAATTTCAGTACCACCTTACAGAAATAGATATTCTCAGAATTAATCAGGAACCTTTTCCTATAAGTTCATCTCATACGAGCACATAGATTTTTCAAAATATAAAATTGTAAGCATCACCTTAAAGCTAATATTTGTTTTAAAACACAATTAAAATTAATGTTAAATAGCTACTATAAAAAGAAAACATGCAGTCCAGACAAATTCAACAATCTTTTATTTATTATTCCAATAATTGACAGTGAGTAGAAAAAGCCTACTAAATACATGGTCATGAATCATAACTTCACTACTCAAAATGCAGAAGTGGACTTTCAAAGTACATTTAAACAAAAACACAAACTTATTTTTTGGATTACTTACCAAAATCCTTGATGCAAAATGATACAGTTTTGCCAAAATATTTTTAATTTAGAAAGTGAAACCAAAAACCTCCTTGGCACATCACAAAGCCGTTTAATTTTAAAATACAAATTTTAACATTGCATTTGACAGCCTGGTGAGGTAGACATTATATTTTTAAGGTACAAAGGATGGCAGCCATTTTAATACAGTGAGAGCATGTGTGAGTATATTTTCACACTCGAAGCCATCAAGGCCACTTGTTCACAGAATATATTCAGATTCAGGATTCTTGAAAGAGAAAATGCTCATGTTGCTTACAGAAATAACGGATGTTATACAGAACAGAAAGGAATAAGATTAAAAAACAAAAGTACATAAGACCCTTGACACTAAAACACAGTCCACAAAAGGAAAAATTAATAACCTGGACCTCATCCAAATTAAAGCCTTTTGCTCTGCAAAACTCCCTGTAAAGAGGTTGAATTGAAAAGACAAGCTACGAACTGGGAGAATATATTTTCAAACCACTATCTGACAAAGAATTAGTATTAGAATATATAAAGAATTCTCAAAACTCAACAGTTAAAAAAATCCAACTAGAAAATGGACAAAAGACATGAACAAGCCATTTCACTGAAGGAGATACAGGTATGGCAAATAAGCACATGGAAAGATGTTCATCATTAGCCATCAGTAAATGGAAATTAAAACTACAAGGAAATATCACTACACATCTATCAGAATGGCTAAAATAAAAAATAGTGACAACACCAAATGCTAGCAAGGATGAGGAGCATTGATACATTGCTGGTGGGAATGTAAAATGATACAGCCACTCTGGAAAACAGTTGGGCAGTTTCTCAGAAAAGTGAACATGCAACTACTATACAAGCCAGCAAGTATACTCCTGGGCATTTATCCGAGATAAATGAAAATTATATGTTCACACAAAAACCTGTACATAATTGTTCATAGGAGCTTTATTCATAATGGGCCAAAGAGCAAAATAAAACAAACAAAAATCCCTGGGAACACCTGATGTCCTTCAACAGGTGAATGGTTAAACAAACTGTAGTACATCCACACCGTGGAATACAACTCAGCAATGAAAAGGAACAAACTGCTGATAAAGGATACATTCCCTGCATGAACTGCCAGGGAATTATGCTGAGTGAAATAAAGCCAATCTCAAAAGGTTACATAGTGTCTGATTCCATTTATATAAAGCATCTTTTGAAATGACAAAAGTATATACATGGAAAACAGATCAGTGGTTGCCAGGGATCAGGGACGGAGGGAGCTGGCTGTAGCTATAAAAGGACAACATGAGGAACCCTTGTGGTGATGCAGCTATTCTGTACCTTGACTTGGTGATCACATGAATCTACATGTGATAACATTACACAGAACTAAAC
>RJWJ010019675.1:0-29933 GCA_004363605.1 Indri indri | reverse complement strand
ATTAATTGGACAGCTAAAAATATATATAGAAAAAATTAGCCGGGTATGGTGGCGCATGCCTGTAGTCCCAGCTACTCGGGAGGCTGAGACAGTAGGATTGCTCGAGCCCAGGAGTTTGAGGTTGCTGTGAGCTAGGCTGACGCCATGGCACTCGCCCCAGGCAAGAGAGTGAGACTCTGTCTCAAAAAAAAAAAAAAAAGAAAAGAAAATTAAAATAAAAAGAGATTTTTTTAAATACATTTTTAAAAATCCCCTCTCTCTCCCCAAAAGATGGAGAATCAGAAATTAGCTAAAAAGAGGGGTGGTTGGGACAGAACTACCTGCACAGGGAAGGGGCGACATTGGCATTGCCTGGAGCCTGAGGGCAGCCGTGATAACTAAATCTGGTTCTCTGGCTGGTTCTGTAGCTCGGCCACCATCTACCAGGGCAGCTGAACTAGTTCCCGGTCAGTAGCAACCCTGGCAAACTGCAGCAGTGGAAGTAAATCTTCCCCACAGAACTCAGATCAATATCAGGTAATGAGTTCACAAAGACCAGCACAGAGAGGACTATCAGTGAGAGTTCACAGAAACAATACTCAATAGATGCAGATCCCTGAAGGACTCTAGGTCCTGTAATCGTCAGGTTTATAATATGCCATAAAGTGCAGAATGGTAGGAGAAATAAAGGACATGGTCTAAGTGATCTTGGGCTGTGTAACAAACTTGGTCCTTAAAACAATGACATTGATGGTTTCAGTTTCTGTAGACCAAGAATCCAGCCGTGGCTTAGCTAGGTCCTGTGCATCAGGGGCGCTCACAGGCTGTAATCGAAGTGTTCACCTGGGGTTGTAATCATCTCAAGGCTCAATTAGAAAAGGATCTACATCCACGTTCACTCCCATAGTGGTTAGGACTCAGTTCACGGGCTGTTGACCAGAGGCCACCCTCCTCCGTTCCATGGACCTCTCCTTCGGCAGGTCACAACATGGCAGTTGTGGCATTAGAGCAGCGAGAAAGAGCACGAGTAAGAGAGAGAGTGCAAGCCAGATGGAAGTCACACTCTTCATAGCCTAATATGTCAGAAGTGACCTCGTGTCACTTTTACCAAATTTTAAGGATAAAAAGTAAGTCATAGGTCCCATCCATATGCAAGAGAAGAGGAAAGGGAGTGAATACCAGGAGGTGGATGTCATTGGGAGCCATTTTAGAAACAGCCTACTACAGACACAGAGATCAGCCAGCAAAAAAAAGGTATCAAAAATGAACAGGTGGGGTTTGGGGGAGGAACACAATGCAATTTTTATAATTGTTGAAACAAAAAAACTCAAAGGGTAACTTAAATAGAAGATTAAGCCAGCTGAAGAGAGAATTAGTGAACTGGAAGATATGTAAGAAATTACTGAGAATGCAATATTAGGAAATGAAAAAAAAATTTATTTTTGAGACAGACTTGTACTCTGTCACCCCAGGTAGAGTGCAGTGGCATCATCATAGCTCACTGCGACCTCAAAATCCTAGGCTCAGGTGATCCTCCTGCCTCAGCCTCCTGAGTAGCTGGGACTACAGGTGTGAGCCACTGTGCCCGGCTGAAAAATATTTCTTTTAACTTAAAAAGGGATATGGGGGCTGGGCGCGGTGGCTGATGCCTGTAATCCTAGTACTCTGGGAGGCTGACACGGGTGGATCACTCAAGGTCAGGAGTTCGAGACCAGCCTGAGCAAGAGCGAGGCACCGTCTCTACTAAAAATAGAAAGAAATTATCTGGACAACTAAATATATATACAGAAAAAACAGCCAGGCATGGTGGCACATGCCTGTAGTCCCAGCTACTCAGGAGGCTGAGGCAGGAGGATCGCTTGAGCCCAGGAGTTTGAGGTTGCTGTGAGCTAGGCTGACGCCACGGCACTCTAGCCATGGCAACAGAGCCAGACTCTGTCTCAAAAAAAAAAAAAAAAAGGGACATGGGGACTTGAAGAAGATCTAACGTCTTCCTAGTTGGAGTCCCTAAAGGAAAAAAGAGAATAAAATAGAGGCAATATTTTAATAGCTTAGGGGTGTATGTTTTCTAGAATTGATGAAAAACATGAATCCGTGGATCCTGATAGTACAAAGTATAAAATCAGGATAAATAAAAAGAATTGCTCAACTTGGCTCATCGTTATGAAAGACTGAAAAGTACCCAGAAGGAAAGAACAGATCTCTGCAAAGAAATTATATGTAGAATGACACCAACTTCTTAACAGTAAAAATGGAAAGTAGGAGATAATGGAATAATATAGTCAAAGTTTTGGGAAAAATTATCATTTCAGACTGTACAATAATGAAAGTGAGGGAAAGTCACTCCAGGTAATAAAAATAGAATGTAACTCCAAAAGACTTGCACTAAAGGAATGTCTAAAAGGATGTACTTTAGGAAGTAAAAATATTAAAAATTATGCTGGGAAGCTGGGCTGATTTGCAAGAAAGAGAAGGAGGGCAAAATGAATCATAAACACATATATAATTACAAATAAACATTGTTTATATAAATTATAAAAAAATTCAGTAGGGCATTTAAAAAAGTCAGAAAAAATGCTGGGTAACACTGGTTAGTTAGTCTGGAGGGCGTTCAACAGAGTTAAGTTGTTCTATGCTCTTTGTATTATTTGAGAGAGGATTTAAGATCTTGTCTAATGTTAGGCTTTGCTAAGTTAAATGTAAGTAAAATTTCAATAATAACCTCTAAAAATAAAAGAGCCATAGAGTGCATAAATTTGAAATCAAGGGAGAGAAAAAGAATGGGCCGGGCGTGGTGGCTCACACCTGTAATCCTAGCATTCTGGGAGGCTGTGGCAGGAGGATCACTTGAGGTCAGGAGTTTGAGACCAGCCTGAGCAAGAGCAAGACCCCCATCTCTACTAAAAATAGAAAAAAAATTTAGTGAGTCAACTAAAAATAGAAACAAAAAATTAGCCGGGAGTGGTGACTCACACCTGTCCCAGCTACTCGGGAGGCTGAGGCAGGAGGATCACTTGAGCCCAGGAGTTCCAGGTTGCTGTGAGCTAGGCTGACACCACGGCACTCTAGCCCAGGCAACAAAGCGAGACTCTGTCTCAAAAAAAATAAAAAAATTAAAAAAAAGATAGAAAGAATGGATTGAGAAAAACTATTCAATCTGAGTGGGGTATGGTGGTGCAGGCATATAGTCCCAGCTACTCAGGAGGTTGTGGTGGGAAGATCACTTGAGCCAGGAATTTGAGGTTGCAGTGAGCTATGATCATGCCACTGCACTTGAACTTAGGCAACAGAGCAAGACCCCATCTCTAAAAAAATAAAAAATAAAATAAAATAAAATTCCATTCAGAAAAGGGCAAGAAAGAAAAAAAGCATTTAAAAGGCAGGACAACAAGAAATATAAAAGATGATAGAAATGTATCAGTGGTCATAATCAATATAAATGAACTAAAGAAAAAATTCATGGAACTACAGGGAGGAATTGCTAATTATTTTATGTATCTTTTTATGCCTCTAGAAGTTTGATTAATGTAATGTGCAGGGTAGACATCTTAATTTTCTTTGTATCAATTATTGGAAATCAAATCCAGAATGCAAGCGAAGGATATATTAAGGGAAATAAATATTTTTTGAAATTATTGTATATTTTGTAAATATGCTTGGATGAATGAAGGGAATTGTTCTCACAACAAAAGAAAATATCTAGCTGATTAAATTGCTAACTCAAGTTTAAACGCACACAGAAAAAAAACCTAACATACGTCAGTCAATACAGGATTGGTCAAATCAATTTGTTACATCCATAAAATAGATTATAAAAATATATTGAAAAGATGAAGTGGATTTATACTTTTTTATAAAAGAAAAGAAACTATGAAAACCTTAGTACAATGATCACATTTGTGAAAAAGTGTGAATATTCTGTGTTAAACTGTCTTTATTTTTGGAAAGAATTTGGGAAGGAGTGTGTTCACTTTATCCGTGATACTGTCATGTATAAATTCATCTGAAAAATGTTATTTCTAAGATTCTGGAAAATAAAGCATTTCCTCTTTTTCTTTTTCTAATAACAAAAACAATCGTCTCTTTTGGTGGTTACTAGGCAACGCTCGCTGGACCAAACCACCCTCGAAGGTGACGGGGGAGATAGTGTTTTTCTCGATTTCGCCCGAAGGTGGGTGCTCGGACTTCGACGTGGGGCCATCTTTGAGCGGGCCATAGCTGTTTACTGCCTTAGAATGGGAATTAGACTGAGTGTGGTTGCTAGGCAACGCTCTGGCACTGTCGCCATCTTTGAGTAGGGCATAGTGTTTACCACTATGAAGACGAAAGCTAGGCGGACTGTGGTTGCTAGGCAACGGTGGGCACCGCCGCCATCTTTGCTCAAAACAGCTGTTTTTTTCAATTTACAATGTAAACCGTTATATCCTACCGGATGGTTGCTAGGCAATGCCTCGGCACCGTCAGTATATTCAAGCTGGTCTCTTCGTTCTCTTTAAATAAATGGAGTCAAACTACTCCAGGGACAAACTACAAAGCTTTGCAAGTATAATTAGCCGCCATGTTTGTTAGGGGTATAGTGACTTCCGGCTGGAGCGGAAGAGAACCCAACTGGATTTGGGGGCGGTGCCGGAATAGGGATTGAGGGTCTGTTTGAGTTGGAGGAAGAAGGCGGGAATTTAGTTCTCTTCCAATCAGCTCCCCATCTCGCCCTCTGGCGGCTCCGGACACCAGGCCGATTTACTGTGATTACTGGCATGCTCCAAGACCGACACTGACTGTCCCCACGTGGAGGGCTACGGGAGGGAGTTCCAAATGGTGGAGGAGGGGACTGGGGGCATTGTGCATCTGCTGTGCCTCGCGTCCTCCAGCGGGGTCCCCCTGTTCTGCAGGAGCAGCCGTGGCGGCGCCCCCGCCCGTCAGCAGGTGGGGCCTTGGACGCCTGGATCTAATAGAAGGGGGTTAGGCGTTTTGACTCTGGTCCTCAAGGGAGCAGGGGCTGTGGTGTTTTCAGTGTTAAGTTTACGGGACTGAGGCGGCAATGGACCAGTAAGCCTGGTTCCCCGAAGGAGGAACTGCCAGGGCATAGGAAAAGAGGAGGGGGCTGGGATCTTTGACACTTGGGTCCCAAGGAGGAGGGTACTGGGGGCTCCTGTCTAATGCCCCAACCCCTCCCCAGCTTCCATTCTCTGTCATCGGCTCCCTCAATGGAGTCCACATGTTCGGGCAGAATCTGGAGGTGCAGCTGAGCTCTGCGAGGACGGAGGACACGACCGTGGTGTGGAAAAGCTTCCATGACAGGTCATCAGGCGGGAGCTTGGGATAAGGGGACAGGGCCTGGATGATAGCCCCTGTTGAAGATGACCCTGGAGGCTTTCCAGCTCTCTATTTGGCTGTGGGATCTTTGGCAAGTCATTTATGCTCTCAGATCCCTGAGATCTCTGTAAGAGAGACAGGGAGGATGTATCTGGCATTCTAAGATCAATGGGCAGAACCTACTGTACCCCCTGCCTGGTTTCAGAGGTCTGGACTCATTCTTCCTTCTCACATTCCATTCCCACAGCATCACCCTCATTGTTCTGTCATCTGAGGAGGGTGTCTCTGAGCTGAGGCTGGAGAGGCTACTCCAGATGGTGTTTGGGGCCATGGTGAGACTCCTCAGCCCTCTTTTCTCCCAAACCCAGGAATCTGAGCTCTCGGCATCTTTCTCCTTCAGACCTAGGAGTCCAGGCCCGCAACATCCTCCTCCCTCAGAACCCAGGAATCCTGGCCCTCAGTCCCCGTTGCCAAGGCCCCAAGCCCCTTCTTCCCTCAGACCCAGGAGTTCAGGTTCCAGCCCCTTCTCTCTTAGAACCAGTTATCCAGGGCCCCTACTCTTCTATGTGGTTCTTCTAGGTTCTTCTTGTGGGACTTGAAGAGCTGACCGATATCCGCAACGTAGAGAGACTGAAGAAGGAGTTGAGGGTGAGGCTGCAGGACATGAGGATGGAAAGCTGGGATACCTGAGCACTGCTACTCGGGAACTACAGTTCCCAGCAGCCCCTGGGGCAGCCTGACCCCATGGGTTCTTGGGGCAACTTGTTTGTCTGACCCTGGATCTAAGCCAGGCATTGCCTGTTTTCTGAGGGGAGACAGGAAAGAGCTCTGTGGCCACCTGGGTCCTAGGCTCCTCCCTTCTCCCTCTGCTAGGCCAGCTACCGCCTTATTGACAGCTTCCTAGGGGACTCGGAGCTCATCGGGGACCTGACCCAGTGTGTGGACTGCGTGATTCCTCCAGACGGGTCCCTCCTGCAGGTACTGGGGACACTGTGGAAACTCTTACATTTGTTTCTCTGGCTCAGTCCTCATCCTTGTTCCCCTGGACCATCGTCCCCACCTCTTCCTATCCTCTCCGTTTCTGGTCTGACCTCCACTTGGCCCCAGAAGAATCTTTCTACACCCAGAGCTGGCCCTGTCCCACCTCTGCTCACATCCCTCCCAGGGCCTCCATCTTCCTCAGGACAAGGTCCCAGGCTCTCAGCCTGGTGGCACCCACCAACCTGTTGCTAAATCCACAATCTCCCTTCACCAACTGCCAGAGGGGCCCCACAGATCCCAACAACTTCCCAGCTTCCCAACCTTGGTACATGCTCTCTCTTCCACCTGGCGCATCTCTGTGTACCCTTCCTTAAATACTGCGCTTGTTGATTTGCCTGGTGTGGCCACCTGCCAGCAGTGTGGCTCTCAGCAGGTGACTTGACTTCTCTGAGCTTCAATAGGATGTTGATTGTGCCTGCTTGGCACATGCTTGTCTCTTCCCATTCCTTGCCCACCTGGGAAGTCACTGCGCCCCCTGCTCGCATCTCCTGACTTCCAGTCCGCCTGCCTCCCTTACCCAGGAAGCCCTGTCCGGGTTCGCTGAGGCTGCTGGCACGGCCTTCGTCAGTCTGGTGGTGTCAGGCCGGGTGGTGGCAGCAACAGAGGGCTGGTGGCGGCTGGGGACGCCTGAGGCCGTGCTGCTCCCCTGGTTGGTGGGGTCCCTGCCGCCGCAGGCCGCTCGCGACTACCCGGTGTACCTGCCACATGGGAGTCCCACGGTGAGTGGGTGGGACCGGCAGGGGGCGGGGCAGAGGGAGGCGAGGAGTGCGACAAGTGCGCGAAGAGGCGCGATTTGCGATGGAAAGGGGCAGAACTGCGGTCAGCCCCGCCTGTGGCCTGCTTCAGGTCCCTCACAGGCTCCTGACCCTGACGCTGCTGCCGGGCCTGGAGCTGTGTCTGCTCTGCGGGCCGCGCCCGCCCCTCAGCCAGTTGTATCCACAGGTGAATCCGCGTCTTGTCCCGCTTCCCCCACCAATTGCACCCTCTACCCGCAAGCTCCTTCCCTCACCACCCGGCCCTGCGAGCCAGCGGCTTCTTTCCTCCGGCACCCCCTCCCCTGGACTGCGCTCCCATCTCCTTCACCCCAGCTTGGCCGCGGTTTCGCTCGTCTTCTGTCCTTCAAGGCCGCGCCCCTTCCACAGTCCCTTCTCCCTCCTCTCCTCTCGTACGCCCCGCCCCCTCCGGGCCACGCCTCCTCTCCTTGGTGACTCCCAGACCTCACCCACGGGCCCCGCCTCTTTGTGACCACACCCACTGACAACGCCCCCTGCAGCTTCTGGAGCGCTGGTGGCAGCCACTGCTGGACCCGCTGCGGGCCTGCCTACCTCTGGGACCCCGAGCACTGCCGGATGGCTTCCCCCTGCACACAGACATCCTTGGGTAGGGCTCGGATGGGGAGGAGTGGGTTGGGGTCCTCATCCCCTCTTCCCTGGCCATGACACCCCCTTTCCCACAGGCTGCTGCTCCTCCACCTTGAACTGAAACGTTGCCTCTTTACTGTGGAGCCCCTGAGGGATAAAGGTGACTGAGGACGAGGGCGGGCCCAGGAGAAGTGTGGGCCGGAGAGGGGCTCTCCGTCACCCTGTCTTCTCTGCCAGGGCCTTCCCCCGAAAAGCGCCGGCGCCTCCTCCGCAACTTCTACACCCTGGTCACCGCCACACACTTCCCACCAGGTCAGTGGCAGGCACAGCGCTCCCACTGCACAGGCAGAGGCACCGAGTCCCAGGTGGCAGAGGGTGGGAGTGAGAGGTAGGCTTGGAGAAACTGGCAGAAGCCAGCATGCACCGGGCAGTGGTTTTCCTGGAGAACTGAGCACTGACAGACAAGGAGGGAGGGGCAAGGAGGGCGCTGGCTGCTTTCTGAACCTCCTGGGTAATCCTAGTATTTCGTCATAACTAACACCGAGACCTCTTCCTTGCCAGTGCTCTTATATGTCATGACTCACTTTATCCTCGCTGGCGAGGATTATCCTGTTACATCATCATGCTCATGTTACGGATGAGGAAACTGAGGCCCAGCTAATAAGTGGCAGAGCCACGGTTCAAACACAGGCAGTCTGCTCCGTATCCAGCACGCCACCACTCTGCACTGCTGCTGAGAGCCCAGGCTTTGCCGACGTCTGGGGTGGGGGGGATGGGGGAAGAGTTCATAGACTCCAGGTTAGGAAGGAAAAACTGTTGTAGAACCCATAAGGCCCCAGAAAGAAAAAGGAAGGAACCTGGGGTGGCGCTACAACCCCAGTGAAGCCCCCAAGCTCCACCTCAAGGGCCATAGCCCTTGATAGCTGTAAGATTCCACCTCTCCGCCAGCTTCCCCCCTGTGAAGCAGGGTGGGGTCCTGGGGGGGACTCAAGCTTGTGTGTTGCAGCCTGGTGTCTGGTAAGTGTCAGCTGCATGTTTGTGACTTGTATTGCTAAGAGGATTGCCCGGGGCCGCACACAGCATCCCCAGGAAACCAGCAGTGGCTGGGTGGGAAGAGGGTGGCCTTGTTGAAGTTGCTGACAGCTGGCTAGAGCCCGAGGCCCTCCCCTGGCAGGAGGCTCCCCAAGCCTGTGCCAAGAGACCCCACAGATTCAGAACTTGGGCCCAGGCTGGGGTGGGGCTTCCGATAGTTAGCATCCTACTTGTCACCTCAGCGCTCCCTGTCCTCTCCCCAGAGCCAGGGCCACTGGAGAAGACAGAAGATGTGGTCCACGGGGCCCCGCTGCCCAGAGCCTGCTACCTTGTATTGGGGTCCGAGGAACCAGACACAGGATTGCGTCTGGTGGGCCTGCAGTTGGGGCATAGGCGGCTGCTGCTTCTGCTGTATCCTCAGAGTCCCACCCACGGGCTTCGAAACCTGGCCACCCACACGCTGCATGCCCTCACCCCATTTCTTTGACCACCAGGAAATGGGTGACGGACACACACATGGGGCTGTTAGCGTCTCTCTGTTTATTCGCTCACAATAATACACAGCCCCTGGACGGGGAGAGGGTGGGAGGGGCTACTCAGGGTGGGGGAGGAGGGGAGGAGGCACCCACTTCCCTGGCCCCTCTCCCCTCTGTGCTTGGAGGGGAAAGGGAGGGAGGGGGCTCCCCCTTACCCCCCACAATGTAAACAGCAGCAGATGAACAAAAATAAAAATACAAAAGGCCGGAGGAAGGTCCCAGGCATCTCCCCCACCCCTGGGGTCTTTCCTGTCACCAGTGGAGGTCCCCCATCCACCCCATCCACCAAAGCTGCCTCAGTTCTAGGAGCTGCCCAGCACCGGCCACATCCCCAGGGGCAGAGTCCAGGGCTCAGAACTGCTGCGCCAGCAGCTCACACAGGTGACGGGAGACAGGCTCCTTGCTGGTGCGCAGGGTCAGCCGGTACATCTGGGTGGGGGGAATTGGGGGGAGGACTCAGAGGGGATGGGGCAGGCCACATGGGAGGGGACAGAGAGCCCAGGGAGAGGGGGATTCAGAGGAGCTAAAAGGGGAGAGAAGGATGATGGGATCAGAACAGTGACAGAAGAGACAGGAGGTCGCCAGAGAGGAGGAGACGAAAGAGGCCAAGAAAGGTGGAAAGGATATGAAGGCCGGAAATCAGGCAGGGAGAGGGAAGGAAGACCAGAGGAAGGGGACAGGGGGTTGCTAACGGTGGAGACAGATGGAGGAGACAGGGACAGAGAAGAGGGCGGTGAGGCGGGAGGGGTGGGCGCAGGGAGCCGGACAGCCAGGAGCCCTTCCTGTGGGCCTCGGGGCCTTCCGCACCAACTCACCTGGGCCTGGGCGTTGGGCTCCAGCCGGAGCAGACAGCCCACCTGCAGGGCTTTAGTCTGGATGATCCCAGCCCCCACGAAGTTCTCAGGGTTGGGGTCCACATTGTCCAGGAGAGCAGAGCCAAACCCCAGAAGCTGGGCGGAGAGGAGCAGTCGTCAGGGCGGCAGAGCTGTTAGCGCCCACACCGCGGCATCCCGGTTCCCAGAAACCCTTGGGGCTGGAAATTGGCGCCACTTTACAGATGGGAAAACAAGACGCTCCAGAAACACGCCCCTGGTCTCTCACCTTGGCCTTAGTAACCTCAGCGTCCATGGGGTGGTTGGCTTTGAAGATTTTCTGTGCCTCTTGTTGAGGCCTGGGGGTGGTGGAAGGTTCAGGTCAGCAACCCGGACGCCCCGCCCCCCATCCCCCCAGCGGCCTCGTTCTTGGCCCCGCCCCGCCGCTCACAGGCTCAGCTGCTTCCAGCGCTGGAAGAAGTCCTGGGCCGCCATCTCTGTTGGCTGGAAGAACTTGTTGATGGTCACCGGGAGCTTCAAGGTTAGGGACTGGGGGGCGCCCCCGTACCTGCCGCGGGAGGTGGCAGGGCTCTGTCAAGCCCCGCCCCTCGGCCCGGAAGCCCCGCCCCTCAGGGAGGGCCGCCGCGCCTGACTCACCGGAAGCGCACAGACAGCAGCGGGGGCGTCAGGAAGTCCCGCAGACACTCGATGTTGAGCACCTGCTGCACCTGCGCCCCGCCGTCCACCTGCGCCGCCACGCGCTTAGTCTGAACGGCCAGCTGTGCCCGCCCGTGGTCAAGGAAGCCAGAGACAGAAAAGGTGGCCCGAAGCGGTCTTGGCCATGAACCCCTGGCTTCCCGGCAGCCCCAGCCTGTGATCCTGGACTCACCCTACAAGGCCCAACTACAAAGTTCCTCCTATGCAACCTCTGCCCTGCCCCCTAAGTGCCTCCTCTGGCCTTTCATAGTGGTCTCAGTGGCCCTGTTGTGCGGCACAAGTCACACTGCATTGAGACATAATAGCATTGGCTCGAGAGACTGACTTGGGTTTGAATCCCAGCTCTTACCACCTGGGTGACTGTGGACAAGCCACTTAACCTCTCTCAGCCCCCTCTACAAAGTGGACACGTGCTAAAATGTCCTTAGGAGTCGATGAAATAATCCATTACGAGTATTTGTCAGTGTGTCTGGCACTCGGTCAGCACCCAAAGATGGCAGTTATTAGTGGTCTCGTCCTTTGCATTCGCGTCCATAACCCACGTGCAAGGAGCCGGTTTTATGCATCTCTGGCCTCCACCCCATTCCTGGCACGGAGCTGCCTACAGGAGCTTTCTAGACCCCCAGGCCTGGCTCCCGAGTGCAGGGGGTCCTGGCATCGTGGGCATGGAGCCCAGTGGAGAACGAATCTAGGACATTAAAGGTGCCTGACAGGGCTGAACTGAGAACTGAGGCCCCGAGCAGGTGGGGTTCTGGAGGTAACACCTCCTGCTCATCGTCTTGTGGTCATCTCCTGTCCTATAGATGAAAACACTAAATCTCAGAGAAGTAACCACATGCCCAAGCCCTCACAGTAAGAGGGGCCAAGCTGGAGCCAGGGGGCTGCACCACGCCTGAGAGGATATGAGTCTGGAGGTCTCCCGGGTGGACGACAGTGGGCGAGAAGTTCTGGAACTGCACCGAGGTCTTGTTGCCATAGAAGAGATACATGCGGCCTGCGGTGGGTGGGGGAGGCAGGGCTCCATCCGAGTTCTTCTGACCTCCTTCCCAGCCACCACCGAAGCCAAGGTCGCCCTCCCACCCCGCCCCCACAGTCCACCGGATGCACCCAGGTTCTGCCGGAACTCTGACTTCACTCCAATCTGCAGCAGCTGGTTCTCAAACAGGACCCCGTTGTTCTTGCACACAAACCTGCGTAGTGGTGGCAGAGAGCTCAGGATGACAGGGGTACCTGTCTGTGCCTGGCTTGGGCTCCCTACTTGTCCCTGTTCCCCTCCCCCATCTCCCCCAGGACTCACTTGTTCAGCAGTTCATCAGCCTCTGGAATGGGAGGGCCGATGTCCTCGGGACCTGGGCTGGAGGCAGAGAGAGGAGTGAGATGGGAAGGGCCTGGAGGGAAGGACCCAGAGCTAATGGGTGTGAGACAAGCCCTGCAAGGACAGAACCCCAGAACCACATACCCAGACTCCTCACGGAGCCTCAAAGAACCCCAGAATCAGACCAGCAGTTGCCTCGAATGCAAATGGGACCCTGGCATGTACTGCTCAAGTTTCACTTTCCTCCCAAGTCCCTGTCTCTGCCACTCATCGGGAACCCCCTGACAAGAGCTCCCAGCCCCTTAACCCTCCCTGCGGACACCACAGTCTGCCCCCGGTCCCCCAGGCCACCCCTTACTCAGCAGCCGGAGCTGGGTCAGCCAGCAAAGCCATGGGGCTCTCAGGGGCAGGCGGCTCCAGCTCGCTGGGCCATCCAATCCCAGAGCAGACAAGAGAAGACAGACGTGGCAGGCAGCCAATCCCAGAGAGGCAGCAAGAAGGCCAAAGAGAGAGAGAGGAGGAAGGAAGGAGAGAAGGAAGAGCAGGCTGAGAAACGGTGATGGGAAAGGACAACAAAGGGTGGCCCGGGTCAGCAGAGTCCAGGGTGGCCGGAGGGAGGGAGGGAGCGAGCGAGGAGGCCAGGGCAGGGGAGGCAGCAGCGGGGCTGGCAAAGGCGGCAGGGACAGGGAGAGGAGCAAGCGCGGAGGTGGGAGGGGCTGAGCGGACAGAGGGCAGCGGCTGAGAAGGGACAGCCCTGGGTCGCCAGAGAAGAGGCCCGGCCCAAGCAGGGGTACCTGAGGAAGGCCTCCTCGGGGGTGGGCCCCAGGCTGGGCTGGGCTGCTGGGCCATCGAAGACATCCACCAGGAGGTTCCCTGCGCTGGCAGGAGCCGGGGGTGCGGCTGGGGGAGGGGCTGCCCGCAGCCCCAGGAGGTCGGCGGAGGGCGAGGGCGTCGACTGCAGGAAGCGCAGGTGACTGTAAGAACGATCGATCGGCCTGGCCAGCCCTGGCCCCCGCCGGCCTTGCAGGGCCCACCCTGTGGGACTCACCACGGTGCTGGGAGTGGGCTCCACACCTCCATTGATGTCGTTGCTGCTGGGGTCCCTGCGGCCATCATCTAGGGCGCTGCCGGCTCCTGGCCCCTTCTTACGTTTCAGCTTGGCCAGGATGGACGACTCGCGCTCAGGGAAGGGTGGCATCTCCTCCAGCACTGTGGCCTGGCGGGGTCGGGGTCGGGGTGGGGGCAGGTCAGTTCCACTCAGGAGAAGAGGGAGGGCGGGGCAGGGGCAGGGGTCCAGGGCTCTGACCAGGACGTCGGTGCTGGCCACCGAGCTGAGGGTGAGGTACTCCACGGCCCGCTGCTGCAGCTCCACGTCGGCATTGCGCAGCTGGGAGCCCGCCCGCAGCACACCCTGGATGGTGGCCTTGGTCTCGGGGAAGAGGTTGATGAACTTGATGTAGGTAGACAGCAGCAGGGCCCGCGTCGCCACGCTGCATAGGTGGAACTTGGAGTGCAGCAGGGAGAACTGCACCGGGGGGCTGCGTGGGGGGCGCATCAGTGAAGGGGGGAGCATCAGCGAAGGGCGGGGCTCCACTGCTGTCTCCCAGAAACCCCGCGAGAGCGGCCACCTCCCTCAGATGAACCCTCCCCAGGACCCCAGACTGGCTCCAGGGGAGAGTCCCCGAGGCTGAAGGGCAGTGGCCACTCTAATGCTTGGTCCCAGAGTCTTCTGGTTCCCTTACCCTGACAGGTGGTTGGGGCAAGAGGCCGAGAGGATTCCTAGAATCCCATCATCACCAGTCCTGAGGCTCCCAGGGGTCCCCCAAACCCCAGATCCCTCAGAAGCACATGTGTTCATCCACAACCTAAGATTCCCTCACCTGGACCGGGGGTCCCCAGCAATCAGGTTCCCAAACTCCCCAAGGATGTAGCCGCCGACCTTCACCATATTCTCGTGACAGGCTGGGGCCTGGAGTGCCTAGGAGGGCAGGGGAGGGGCATGGCGGGGACCAGGATGAGCGCCCTGCTTTGGAGCGCTCAGCATGTGCAACCTACTGCCTGGTGGAACCCTCACAGCGCTACGATGTGGCTGGGGTTATAGGTGGGGAAACTGAGGCACAGAGAGGGTAAGTGACTGGCTTGAGCTCACAGGTAATGAAATGGAGTGTCACTGGGCCCCCTGCCCAGGACAGAGGGAGACTACCAAGATCTGGGGACAGGCAACTACATGCTGGGTGCCCCACGCCTGTGCCCTGCAGACTCCTCACAGCAGGTCTGTGAAGCCACAGCCCCGTCCCTTGGGTGGCCCAGAGAGGTAAAGGCACTGCACGGAGGTCCCAGCGATGCAGAAGAGGAGGCAGGATGGTGGCCCGGGCCGGCAGCCTCCATCCCCAGCTGTCCTCGCTCTGCCTCGAGGTCCTGTCACGGGGGTCAGGGTGAGGGAGGCACGCTGACCTCAAAGACTGTCTTGGCAGCGTAGCCCTGGACGTCGTCACGGTTGGTGACAATCTGTAGCACACGGTACCACACCTCTTCACTCACGTAGTCGCCCGCGATGCGGATGAGGTTGAGAATGGTGTCCACGTACCAGCTGTAGTCCACTGCGTACTTCTCAGCCAGGATGGCCACCTTCAGGACCTGCCGCCGGGAGGGAGGGCGCGTGGGCGTGTGTGTGTATGTGTGAGTGTGCCCGCAGGGAGTGGGGGGCTTGGACTCCCCTGGATCTGGGCTTACCACTGCCTCTATGGGGAGACCCAGGGTCTGGGCCCCCAGCCCCTCCCCCCCAGATCTAGGGGTCCCAGCTCCTAGTCCCTCCTCCCCCAGCCCCAGGGGCCCGCGCCACAGGACTCACAATCTCTTCACGGATGGCGTAGTCAGCCGTCTCCAGGTACCGGAGCATCTCCGACACGATCTGCTTGGCGTTGCTGCGGTCACACATGGCGTAGAGGAGGTCAGCCGCCCGCTGCCGCACGCTGACGTCCCGCTCCGTCTGAGGGAGGAGAGCAGGGCCTGGGGTGTGTTCTAGGCTCCCTCTGGACACAGGGCTGGCCACCAAAGGGCCTCTGAGCCCCTGGCCTCTCTGAGGGGGCGGAGGGCCAGGGGCAGGCTCCGAGAGGACGCACCTTGAGAGCGTTGATGACAGTGTCGATGTGCGTCTTGACAGCCTCGTGGGAAAACTCAGAGCTGGCCAGCGTGCACATGCTCTCCAGGGCCAGGTAGCGCAGGTTGGTCTCCCGGTGCTGCAGGAACTGGCCCAGCTGGTTACAGGCCCGCACCAGGAGGTTGGGCTCACTGCCGGGGGTGGCCGTAAGGGAGGGGCGGCGTGAGAGAAACAGAGATGGAGACTGAGGAGGAGGAGGACTCGGGCCACCTGTGGACCCAGGTCTTAACTCCTGCCTGACCCAGCCCTGCGTCCTGGTCCTGATCCTCCTGGTGACCCAGACATCTGGGCCGTTGGGCCCAAAGAAAGATATTCAGTGATTCCGCCCCCAGGGAAGGCCCAGCACCGACCTCACAGGGTAACACCTCACGCCTCCACCCACCTCCTGCCTAGAAGTCAGGATTCCCAGCCCCTGCCCCAGGACCCAGGAGTCAGGCCTCCAGCCCCTCTTTCCCAGCCCGGGCATCGGGTCCCACTGGGCCCAGGTGGGCACCTGTCGTAGTGGATGATGAGGCTGATGGTCTCGAAGAGGATGGCGTTCTTGGCGTTGGAGTGCTGCACCTTCTTGGACTTGGGGGGCTCCTGGGCCTTGTTGAGCACAGTCTCCAGACACTCCACCAGCCGCCCCTTCACGGCAGCATCCTCTGGGGAAACAGAGGCATGCAGGGGCTGAGTGCCACTCCTGCCCAGCCCACCTGCTGGGACAATGGCCACACCACTGCTCTGTCATCCCTGGAAGAGCTCGGGCTGTCTCCAACCTGAAGGAGCCCTGCAAGTCCCCAGGGGAGGTGACAGAAGGAGATAGCAGATACATCTCCAGACCTGGGTTCTCATCCTGCTTTGCTCTAACCCTGCTAGGCAGGAGGTGCCACCCCTGTGAGCCTCAGTTTCCCCTTCTGCAGCGCTGATGCCCTATAGATTTCTCACAGAGTAAAGAAAGCTCCAGGAACCTTCCCCAGAGACACCCCCAAACCCAGGCCTTCCCAAGGACCAGTCTGAATGTGGAGCCACCTCTGACGAGGACACATTGGCCGTTTAGTGGCCTGCCTGGAACAAGACCCCTGCGTGCACACTCGGTGCCGGGCCTTTGCCTGGGGGCTAGGAGTTCAAAGGTGAGAAAGCACAGCCAGACCCCCTGCTAGCTCCCTCAACATGAGACAGACAGACGGATGCTGATCAGTGCCATTTTCTGGAATGTGATGTGTGATCAAGTGTATAGAACAGCTGTCTGGGATTCTAACAAAAAACGTTGCCCCCAAATCTCCCAGGACATGAACCAGCTAGAGGAACAAGCTAAAGGACACCACAGGCAGCAATCAGCCAAATCCAGACCTCAGGACACACAGCTACACAGCTCCCCTGGCTGCTCCAAAAACAGGTGGGGTGGGTTATATTAGACTAGAAGAAATTTGGGGGGTGAGGAGAGAAAAAAAAATTTTTAAAGTTAAATGACACTGTGGAGTTATTTTGAGTCTTCTTAGGTATGATAATGGCACTGTGGTTTTGTAGTGTTCTTGGTCTTAGGGGACATATGTGGAAATATTTGGGAGTTGGGGGAGCGTTTTGATGTCAGCAATTTGCTTTCAAGTAGTTCGGCCGAGAGGGCGAGTAAGCGAAAGTGCAGAAAAGCAAGGTGTTAACAATCACTGCTGAGTCTAGGCAGAGGGTCTCTGGTGTTTGCTATACTGTTCTCTCAAGTTATCTTTATGTTTGGAATTTTATTATTGCTTAGAGATGGGGTCTTGCTATGTTGCCCAGGCTGGAGTGCAGTGGCTAGTCATAGATGTGATCATAGCTCACTGCAGCCTCAAACTCCTGGGCTCCAGCGATCCTCCTACCTCAGCCTCCTGCGTAGCTGGGACTACAGGTGTGGGCACTGCGCCCGGCTTATGATTTAAGTTCTTCATAATAAAACACTGGGGCAAAAGCTAATGTCAGGGAGTAAAAAGTGTAATTCTTCCAGATTAAAAGTGATTGTGGGCCGGACGCGGTGGTGGCTCATGCCTGTAATCCTAGCACTCTGTGAGGCTGAGGCAGGCGGATTGTTTGAGCTCAGGAGTTCGAGACCAGCCTGAGCAAGAGCGAGACCCCATCTCTACTAAAAAAAATAGAAAGAAATTATCTGGACAACTAAAAATATATATAGAAAAAATTAGCCGGGCATGGTGGTGCATGCCTGTAGTCCCAGCTACTCGGGAGGCTGAGGCAGTAGGATCGCTTGAGCCCAGGAGTTTGAGGTTGCTGTGAGCTAGGCTGACGCCATGGCATTCATTCTAGCCAGGGCAACAGAGTGAGATTCTGTCTCAAAAAAAAAAAAAAAGTGATTGTGAGACATATTAATAATCATCAAGTCTGGGCAGGGCACAGTGGCTCACGTGTGTGATCCCAGCACTTGGGAGGCCAAGGTGGGAGGACTACTTGATGTCAGGCTGTTGAGACTAGCCTGGGCAAGATAGTGAGACCCCATCTCTACAAAAAAATAGAAAAATTAGCTGGCTGTGGTGGCATACACCTGTAGTCCCAGCTACTCGGGAGGCTGAGGCAGGAGGATGGCTTGAGCCCAGGAGTTCAAGGTGACAGTAAGCTATGATCATGCCACTGCACTCCCTGGGCAACAGAGGGAGACCCTCTCTCTAAAAAATTTTTTAAAAAAAATCAAATTTGGCCAGGCGTGGTGGCTCATGCCTGTAATCCTAGCACTCTGTGAGGCCGAGGTGGGCAGATCATTTGGGCTCAGGAGTTCGAGACCAGCCTGAGCAAGAGCGAGACCCCAGCTCTACTAAAAAAAATAGAAAGAAATTAGCTGGACAACTAAAAATATATAGAAAAAAAATTAGCCAGGCACGATGGCGCATGCCTGTAGTCCCAGCTACTCGGGAGGCTGAGGCAGAAGGATCGCTTGAGCCCAGGAGTTTGAGGTTGCTGTGAGCTAGGCTGACGCCACGGCACTCTAGCCCAGGCAACAGAGTCACACTCTGTCTCAAAAAAAAAAAAAAAAATCAAATTTGATAGTTGTGCCTTGATTAGATCCTGCTTTGCACCAACTCTAAAAGGCATTTTGGGAAAAATTAAGAAAATTTACAGTGGGTATCAGAAAACAGGAGGGAATTGTTCATTTTAAGTGTAACAACAGAATTACTGTTGTGAATGAAAATGCCCAGTTTTTAGGAATGTAGAACTAAATATTTAAAGGTAAAACATCAGGATATCTGTAATTTACTTCCACATATTTCAGGAAAAAAACAGGAGCATGAACACAGACAAAATGCGAAGTCTAGGTAATGGAGTCTCTACTTCTCTGTATGCTGGGAAACTTTTCATAATAAAAAAAAAATTACTTGGCAACAACTTGGAGGTAGCCCACCACCATCTGCTGAAAAGGGGTGGCACAGGCTTGGGGGTTCTTCTGGTCCAAGCCCAGAGCAGGGCCATGTCTTCAATTTGGTTGGAAGAAGTGAGGTACCTGCCCTGGGCATACCCCAAAATTACCAGCTGGGGCTTCGGAGGTGGAAGTGGCCTTAGCGCAACCTAAGCCCTTCCTTACAGGATGAAAAAGACCCAGAGAAGGCATGAGACTTCCCTTGGGCTACACAGCAGAATCCATCATGGCTTCACAAGCTGGGATGGGCCTCTGGCGTCACCTCCCTCATAGGCTCAATCACGGTGTGTGCACACATGCACATATAGAGTGCACAGACACATGCACACTCGCAAGCAAACAGACACACAGATATGCCCAGATGTGCAGACACACAGACACGCACTCAGGTACACGCGTGCACGCATGAGCTATGCTAATTCAAACAGCACCGCCACAGGCTGCGTGACCCTGGCAGGAAACTGCCCCCTCTAAGCCTTGGGTTTCCTCACCTGTAAAACAGGCATGATAATAGCCCAGCCACGGTGCGGAGCGAGAGAGCCGGGGTAGCAGGGACCCTGGCCCACGGCAGGGGAGCAGCCACATGTCTGATCCTTGGTGCTGAGCAGGGCGGGCTCCGGGATCAGGGCTGCCCGCCCCCTCCCCCACTGCAGCCACATAACAGGGGCTAGAGGCACCACACCAGCCTGGGAGAAATCCTGACCCGGAGCCCCAGCCCCACCTGCCCCGCCTGCCCCGCCGTGGGCTTGGAGGTCCCCAGATCCTGGCAATGAGCAGCCCGGGGGGCTCGGCATTACCTGGCGGGGGGTAGCACTGCAGCAGCCGCAGGAGCTTCACTGAGAGCCAGGGCGCCGGGACAAAGTAGTAGGTGTAGTCCTGGAGGTCTGTGGAGGCCGAGGAGACGATCTGGGGGCAGAGGATGGGCAAGGAATGGGTGGGGACAAGCTGGGGATGGGGGCATGTCACCCGCGTGCTGGGGAGGAGCAAACTGCCTTCCAAGGGCAGCGCTGTCAGTGCCACGGTTTTAGGGAGCAGGAAACTGAGGCTCAGGGAGCGGGGTGAGGAAGCCTCGGGCACAGACACACAGGTGCACACGTGCGTACAGAAGGGTGGAACTGGGACCAAGCCCAGGGCTGGTTGATTTTTCCAAGCAACGCTGGTGCCAGGTGGGCAGGACGTCTCTGCTGATTCCCTTCTGTGTGACAGTCCCTGCCCCAGGCCAGGTCCTCGCTCTGAGACTCCCACCGGCCCAGGCTGCCTCTGTGAGAGCACACAGCACACTGGCTCCAGGGGGGCGACTTCCCCTCAAGACTAGAAGCTACTCAGGGGCAGGAATTGGGCCCAACTGGGTCCCTGGGCCTAATCCAAGGTCAGATAGGAAGCAGGTTCGGGGAAGAGGTGGCGAATTAGTAAAAGATCCAAAGATCATGTAACTTGTCCTCATGGCAAACTCCTACTCAACCTTTAAAACGCCTCCTTCAGGAAGCTCTGTGCCACCTCCACGCTGGTATGTGCCTGTCCCCACTGTCACTGTGTCTCCTGCACCGGCCTGGTATACAGGGGTATTCAGATGTATGGGAAATGAATGAAACAATGACTGCATGAGTGAGCGGTACGTTGTTCTCTTTGTCCGAGAATCCAGCCCTCTTTCTGCCCAGGAAACGCTTTCACGTACTCCGAGTTTCAATTCAGAGATCGCCTCCCCCAGGAAGCCTTCTTGGACTCACAGCCTGGGTTAAATGCCTCCTATGGGAGCCTGTGCTACCTCCATTATAGCACAAACCACCGTTTTGTGATAATCCGTGACTGAGTCACCTCCCCTGCTACACACCGCTCTCCCCAGCAGGACAGGGAGCTCCTTGAGTGCATAGCTTGGGTCTGACTCATCTGTGTCCCTGGTGTCATCCCACACAGAGCCCGGTACGCAGGCCTCAGGGGATGTTCTCGGGACACGAGCGAAGGAGGTGAGAGGGCCAGGAGGCCGGATGGAAGGAGACAGATGTGTAGGGAGTGGGGAACAGGAAGAACAGACAGGAGGGCAGCTCTGGCTTCCCAGGGCCCAGGCTGCCCGGCCCTGCTCTGAGCACTTTATTCACAGCAGCCATGGTGTGAGGCGGGTGCTGGTATCGTCCCCATTGAACAGATGGGGCCGCTGAGGCCCAGGAAGGTGAAGCCACTTGCCCAGGTCCACCCAGCCAGGAAGTGGCCAAGTGAGGATGAACCCAGCTCAGAGCCTGGGTTTGTAACCACTGGGCTGGGAAGCCTCTCAGGGAGAGAGAAGGGGAACCAGCGAGGTGTCAGAGGGCACAGGGACACTAGGGCCACTCCCACAGCCAGCACCTAGACCACACCTACCCGGCTCAGGCGAGACACAGCCAAGGAGATGCATGTCTTGAAGTCGTCCGGGTTCTTCTTGCAGAGACAGGTGATGAGGCTGACGGCAGCCGTGACCACGCCCTGTAGGGGGCAGGCGAGGCGGGTCAGGACCCGGGCAGAGGGTCCAACTGGGGACAGGTGTCCAGGCTGAGCATCTGAGAGCAGAGGCTTCGGGGCAGGGCAGGTTGTGTGTGCAGTCGGGAGATGTGCACGTGTGTCGTGTATGTGATTCGGGTGGGGTAAGGAGGCCTTGGGGACCATGGCCAGCACAGACCTGGGTGTCTGGGGTGCCCCGGGGAGAGTCGCAGGCACGCAGGTAAGGAGCGGTGGGTCGGTGGGGACTACAGAAGGACTGGGAGGACTGGGGGAGGGGCAAAGGTAGGGAACCCTGGGAATCCAGGGGCAGGGAGGGCAGGGAGGGTTGTCTCTGGGCAGCTGGGGGGGTCTTGGGGACATGGGGCCTCACCATATGCTGGTCATTGAGCAGGTGCACCACGCGGGCTGTCCACTCGCCCATGGGCACCAGGTCGGGCGAGGCCTTATAGAGCCGCAGCAGGCACAGGGCCGCGCTCTGCTTCACGCTGTCCATGCTGTCCCTGTGGGGACACAACGCGGGGCGGGGGCAGCTGGAGTCAGCAGGACCCCAGCCCTGCATGCCTCCCCTCCTCTCTTGCTCCTCCCAGGAAGGGTGCAAGTGGCCGCAAGAGTACAGAGAGCCAGGCGGACCCAGGATGCAATGTGGCGATGTTCATCGCCACCAGGACTCAGGTTTCCTCCTGCAGAAGGGGCAGCATCTCGGTACCCTCGGGGGGTCACTGGCAGGGCTAAGCACCGTCACCCACTCGCCAAGCATGCAGCGGGCGCCTGCGGGCACCGGGCACCGCGTGGGCGCTATGGATCAAGGTGGGCAGAGTGGTCCCAGGGCTCGTGCTCCCGGGGCTCACACGCTGGCCAGGGCAATCAGCCTCCGCACAGACACACACACCGGACACTGCCAGGGTCTTGTGCTACCGACAAACTGAGGCCAGCACGGAGAGTGCCCAGGACACTATTTTGGAGGAAGGCCTCTCTGATAAGGTGACAGGGGAACAGAAAACCGAGTAACTTGATGAGGAGAGACGGAAGATCCTCTGCAACAGAATGCCCAGGTGGAGGGAACAGCCTGTGCCCAGGCCCCCAGCCAGGCGCCGGCCTGTGCGTGGAAGGGGTGGCGAGGAGGCTGGGTGGCTGTAGCGGGCAACAGGGCCGCAGACAGGACGGGGAGGAAACAGAGGGCCAGACCGTGCAGGGCCTCGTGGGCCACGGCAGGAACTTTGCTTTACCCAGCAGGAGCCGGGAGCCGCTGCGGTGGGCAGAGAAGCAACATGACGCTAACACAACGGCAGTAAAAGCTACCGCCTAGACCCCTCCAGCCTGCCTGGTGCCACCACGGGCCCCTGCGTGGATTAACGCGTTTATTTTATCTTCATGACAAACTGAGAAAACGGGTACTGTCGCTGATGGCCGTTCCCAGATCTGACTTTGGTGGCTGCGCAGGTGAGAAATGGTTGCGTTCTGGATACCTCTTTAAAGGTCGAAACAGCAGGGCTTGCTGTGAGCTAGACTATGAGGGGAGAGGGGACAAGGTGACCCTCAAGCTTCTGACCCAAGAGATGTGTCGAGTGGTGAAACTGTTGGCTGCCTGGGTGCCTGGTGCCTAGGGCAAGAAGGGGGCACTGGTGGGAACCCAAGTTCAATACTGGACACATTCAGAGTCTGCCTTGCTAATGACACACTGAGGAAGGACGCTGAGTGACCCCTGGCAAGCAGGGCCAAAACTGGCACCCGAGGCCGTGTGGCCTCCCGCAAATCCCTTTCTCTCCCTGAGCCTCCGTATCATCCTCTGGAAAATGGGACCCCTGCTCCCCTCTTGAGAGGAGGGGGGAGCCTGTCAAACACTGCGGGGGGCTGAATGATGGTCCCCACGGGGTCAGCACCCTTATCCCCAGAACCTGTATGTTCCCTTACACTCAGAAGGGACTCTGCAGCTGTGATTAAGGATCGTGAGATGGGGAGAGGACCCTGGAGTAGCGATCTGGGCCTCCTGTCATCACAGGGTCCGTATGGTGGGGAGGGAGGAGGGTCACAGCCAGAGGGCGTGCGGATGAGACGAGGTCAGACAGGGGAGGAGGGGCCACGAGCCAGGGAGCGCCGGCGACCTCTGGCAGCTAGAAAAGGCCTGGACGCGGACTCTCCCCGGAGCCTCCAGAAGGCACCAGCCCTGCCCACTCCGAGACATTAGCCCACTGACAGTGACTTTGGACTTCTGACCTCCGGGACTGGTGCTTTAAGCCACTGTGTTTGTGGCGATTTATTGCCACAGGGAACTAATATAAGCACTTATCCAGCACAGAACCTGGCAGCCAACAAGCGTCCTATGTCAGAGGACTGACTCTGTGTCCCAATCCAGTTCCTAGCGGGGAGCATGCTGCTGTTCTAGAAGGTGCTCCGGTGGCTCTGCGTGAAGTTCTGTGTGGTGCGGTTTTGGAGTAAGTCGCTGACCCTCTCTGATGGGCAGTTTCCTCTTCAGGAAAATAAGGATCTTGTTGGGTTTGGGGATAAAGAAACGAGTCTGTGGGGGGTGAGGGTGTGGCCTCGAGCACAAAGGAGGTGCCAGGAGCTGTCAAGACCGGCTGTGGCCTCTCAGGAAAGTATTTCCCAGGCAAAGGACACGGGGAAGCCCTAAGAGGGGGGACCAGCCCGAGCCAAAGGCCCGGTGAAAACATGTCTCCCTGGACGTGCAGGAGAAACGCATGCTGCAGTGACCCAGTGGCTGTTTCCTGCCACCAGCTAGGCTGATACTTGCCGGACAAGGCTGGGGAGACGGGAAGCCCCGTGTGCTGCAGCTGGGAGGAGACAAGGGGACAGGCCCTCCGCAGAACAACTGGCAATTGTGCTGCTGTGTGTGACACACACCAAGACCAGCACTGCTGTCCCTGGTCACCCACCCTAGGGAAAACCGGAAACCAGCAAGAAGTCTGCACAGACGGTGCTGGACCAGTGGTGGCATTTTCACCACCGTCCATGCAGCTGGCATCTCCCGAGCCCTCGCTGTGGGCCAAGCTCTGCTCGGAGCGCTGCTCAGTATGAACCCGTCTAACCCTGACCACAGCCCTTGAGGAGGTGGGTTCTAGTATCTTCTCCATTGACAGATGCGGACACAACCGCTGATGCAAAACAAAGGAATAAGAGGCTGAGAGCTATTTATCACCTTGGTTAAGGGCAGCAGAGACCATGGTGCTCTTCAGATAAAGTTTAAAAAGGCATAAAAGCTGGCCAGGCGCGGTGGCTCACGTCTGTAATCCTAGCACTCTGGGAGGCCGAGGCGGGCGGATCGCTCAAGGTCAGGAGTTTGAGACCAACCTGAACAAGAGCGAGACCCCGTCTCTACTAAAAAATAGAAAGAAATGATCTGGACAACTAAAAATATATATATAGAGAAAAAATTAGCTGGGCATGGTGGTGCATGCCTGTAGCCCCAGCTTCTCGGGAGGCTGAGGCAGGAGGATTGCTTGAGCCCAGGAGTTTGAGGTTGCTGTGAGCTAGGCTGACGCCACAGCACTCTAGCCCAGGCAACAGAGCCAGACTCTGTCTCAAAAAAAAAAAAAAAAAAAGGCATAAAAGCACAAAAATGAACATGAGAATAAAAACCACTGAATTCAGGAGACCAGGGAGGAGGGGAAGAGCAAGAGATTACGTGAGGGACACGAAGGGGAAATTCAACTGCAACTGTTTTCTCTTTTAAGAACGGTGTGGGCCGGGCGTGGTGGCTCATGCCTGTAATCCTAGCTCTCTGGGAGGCCGAGGCGGGTAGATCGCTCAAGGTCAGGAGTTCGAGACCAGCCTGAGCAAGAGCGAGACCCCGTGTCTACTAAAAATAGAAAGAAATTATCTGGACAACTAAAAAAATAGAGAGAGAAAAGATTAGCCGGGCATGGTGGCGCATGCCTGTAGTCCCAGCTACTCGGGAGGCTGAGGCAGGAGGATGGCCTGAGCCCAGGAGTCTGAGGTTGCTGTGAGCTAGGCTGACGCCACGGCACTCTAGCCCAGGCAACAAAGCCAGACTCTGTCTCAAAAAAAAAAAAAAAAAGAACGGTGTCATGCCGTGTGGCCCAGCAATTCCACCTCGAGGCATCTACCAAGAGAACTGAAAATCAAGTTCACACACAGGCTACATTCTGCTTAACAGCCAAAAGGTGGAGTCTTTGGTTTTTTTAGAGACAGGATCTCACTCTGTTGCCCAGGCTGGAGTGCAGTGGCATTGTTATAGCTCACTGCAGCCTCGAACTCCGGGGCTCAAGCAATCCTCCTGCCTCAGCCTCCTGAGTAGCAGGGACTACGGGTGCCCGCCACTGTGCCCAACTCATTTTTCTACTTTTGTAGAGATGGGGTCTCACTATTGCCCAGATGGGTCTCAAAGTCCTGGCCTCAAGCGATCCTCCTGCTTCGGCCTCCCACAGTGCTGAGATTACAGGCGTGAGCAGTGGAATCTTTTCGAAGAATGGATAAATAAAATGTGCTCTACGCATACAATGGGATATTATTTGGTCATAAAAGGGAATGAAGTACTGATCAAGCTACAGTATGGACGAACCCGGAACACACGAGGCTAAGTGAAGGAAGCCAGACATGGGGCCTACTCTGGTAGGATTCCACTCCCATGAAACATCCAGAACAGGCCAACCCATAGACAGGAAGCACACGGGTGGTGGCCGCCGGCCAGGTGCAGTGGGGAGAGTGGGAGATTAGTGATCAGTGACTGCTAAATGGGTACAGGGTCTCTTTTTTGGGGTGATGAAAATATTGTGGAATCAGATAGCGGTGGTGGTTGCACAACATCACAGACATACTACCAACCACTGAATTATACACTTTAAAATGGTTAAAATGGTGAATTTTATCTCCATTTTTAAAAAAGCCTACTACGAAAAAAAGGTCCTCTGTTGGCCACTCACTGCCAAAGCCAAGTTTCCAGTGTCGAGAGCCCGGCCTAGAGTCAGACACCGCCCCATCCCCTGCCTCTGGCCCCTGGCAGGGTACTGCCCCCTCGGCACCCATTCCCTTGTGTGAAATTGGCACGATGTCACCAGTACTCATATCATTTGCCACACTGGCCTCCTTCCCAGTCCTTGGAAGCACCCAATTCTTCCTCCTCAGGGTGGCCGGTGACCTCTGTCTCCCTAAGCCAATGCCGACGGCCTGTCCCCGTCTGAAACTGTTGGCAGCCTTTGCCATGACTGACCACTCTCCCTCCTCAATCGAAGTTCTTGGTGTTCTGAGTCACCGCCTGTTCTTCGTTTTCCTCCCACACCTCTGATCACGCGTCCCACGCCCCTGCCAGAGGATTTCGGGCTGGGCCACCCCAGGGCTCAGGCTTCAGGCGCCTCTCTTCCCTGTTCATGTCCTCTTTGAGGGGCCTCGTCCGGCCCGTCGCTTTAATCACCATCTACCCCTGCGCTGCCCGATATGATGGCCCGCGGCCACGTGTGGCTACTGAGCATATGAACCATGCAGTGAGTCCAAACTAAAATGCAAGGTGTGTGCAAATCGCACGAGCGATTCCAGAAACCTAGCACCAAAAAGGGATGCCAAATAAATAGCTCACGAATAATTTTAATGCTGATTCAGTGTCAGAATGGTTGTATTTTGGATGGATCAGGTTAAACTGAAATATTAAATCCTAGGAAAGAGAAAAATACCTATGTGGCATGCATTATATTTCTATTGGACAGCTGTGATCTCTCTCAGATCTCTCTCCCTCTGACCCTGGCGTCCTGTGGTCCAGCTGTCTCCCTGAAGTCTCTGCTCAGATGTCTACACACGTCTCAGTTTCCGCATGGTCAAACTGCCCTCTGGTCCTGCCCTCCCTGACCAGTTCTACCCGTCTTCGTCATCCCGAGGAATGGTCTGCCCTCACTCACCACCTGGTCAACTTCCCACCTCTCTCCCTTGCACGCCACATGTAACCCGTCCTGTCAGCTTTCCTTCTAGAACGTGCCCTCCCGTGACTACCCCACGCTGCAGCCCTGATCCGAGCCACCATGAGCTCTGACCTGGACGATGGGGACAGATGCCTGGCTGGTCTCACTGATCTCACCCTTGCCCCTATACTCTGTACTTCTGCTTATGATTTCTTGGGCTACTTGAATCTGGGGGCCAGCTTCTTTCATTGATTCTGGAATATTCTCAGCCATTATCTCTCCAAACAGTGCCTCTGTTACATTCTTTCCCTTTTCTCTTTCTAGAACTCTAAACAGCATCATGTTAGACTTTCTCTGTCTCCCATGACCCTTAGTCTTTCTAAAATCTCCATCTCTCCCACAAAGGAGTGCAGGATGTGAATAAAAGAAAAGAAAAAACAGAAAAGTAAAATCTCCATCTCTGATTCCCTGAGCTGCATTCTGATAACTTTCTTCATTCTACTGCCAGTTCACTAATTCTGCCTTTGGCTGTGTCTGCTCTGCTGTTAAACCAGACCACTTACTTTTTTAAAATTTCAACTATATTTTCCATTACTTTTTCAAATCTGCTTGTACTTTACTCATAATTTTAAATAAATCTCTTATTTCTTGAAACATCTTAAATATACTCATTTTACATTCTGTCAGGTAATTCCAATTCCAGTGTAACTTTCAGTTTTATTTCTGCTGGTTCTCCCTCATGGTGTCTTGCGTCCTGTGTTTAGCGATTTTTGGCTGTGAGCTATTCCTGTCACCTGGAGCTTCATCTGTGGAAATCACTGAGGCCTGTGGTAAAAATGAGTTTCTCCAGAAAAGACTCGTATTTGCTTCTGCCAGGCACTGAGGTACTACCAGTTGGCACCACTTTAAACGAAAGGTTGACTTGGGATTTTTGGACTACCCCAGTAGGGTAAAATCAGACTGAGAACCAGTCTGAGAGCTGTTCTGTGCAAAGGTTCGAGACAGGTAATTTTGCTTACAGCACCCAAGGGGGTTTATTTCTAGGTCACTCTCACTTTGAAGTATGGCCTTCTAGAGCCTCTTCTTGGACAAGCTTTGTCTTCTGTTCCCAGAGGCTGCGGGGCCCCCAAACTAATACCTCGGTTCACCCTGTTCAGCAAATGCCTTCTAAGCAAAATGTGGCTCTGGCACGCTGCTCACCTCCCTGGGGGCCAGACTTCTCTTGGCTTGTGGCCTGTGTGCTCCTTATTTTCTGGCTAGCTCATGAATCCATGAAAGGATACTTTCTTTCCTCTTTTATCCAATATTGATAGTTGGGTTTCAACAAGAACATCAGTTAGGTATGTGGTCGACCACACCGCCAGAAATAGAAGTCCCACCTGTACTCACACCAGGCAGAGGGGTCTTTTCAAGATATGAAGCTAATCATGTCGCTCCTCTGCTTAAAACACACCAGTCACCTCCCATTTCAATTAGAATAAACTCCAAGATCCCCTAACTTTCCCATGGTCACTGTACTCCAGCCACGGAGCAGTGTATGTGAAAAGGTCCTGCCTACCTCAGGCCCTTTGCACTTGCTGGTCCTTTCGCTTGGGATACTCTTTCTCCAAAATCTTAAAATGATTATCATCGCCTCATCTTTCCAGTCCCAAATTACACATCACCTCCTTGGAGTGACTGTCCCTGACCAGTCTAATTTAAGTAGCCTCCCCACTACCCCTGCTGGCCCCCACAATCCTGTTTTCTTGACAGCATTTGTCACTGTCTGAACTCATCTTCTTTACTTATTTGCTGCCTGTGTCCCCCACTAGATGAAGCTCCTCAAGGGTGGACACGACAGGGTCCCCGCTGTTCACTACTGCCTCCCAGGCCCGGAACAGCGTCCGGCACGTTGCACAGTCTCAAGAAAGATCTGGCAAATGACTTCCTGCCTCAGGACGATCCCACAGCCTGATCCCACTGCCCTACATGCTTCCCCGCCTTCCATGGCTAAATACTACTCCTCGCCCAGGTCTCAGCCTGATGCCACTTCCTCTGGGAAGCCCTCCCCGATCTCCCAGTGAGGTCAGGCACCTCTGTTAAACCCCCTTAGAGGCTCCTGTGCCCCAGAGCATAGTTTTGAGAGAGGAACTCTACCTTTCATCCTGCAATGTTTCCATCGCCATTTCTCTCCCACTCTGGACCATGAACGCCAGGAGGGCAATGACCATGTCCACCTCTGGGCATGGCCATATCCCCAGCAATCGGCATAGTGCCTGGCGCATAGTAGGTATTCAATAAGCGCTGTTGAATCACTATAGAAGTTCTGGAGGGCTGTCACCAACATAGCTTAAGGTTACCCCCTCCTCATGTTAAAGCGCTGCGTATCTGACCGCATCCCACTGGCTGTAGGGACAAGTGACCTCACAGCAGCAAGTCTGCTTATGAGAAGGGACAATGACTGAGATCCCCAGCCCAGCGTCAGCCCCAAATCCTGGCTGGGAGACCTTGGACAGGTGACACGAACTCTTGGAGCCTCAAACTTGGCTGGGCCTCATCTCCCACATCCCCCGACCCTCTGCCCAAGGGTCCACAGGGCCTCACCCAGCCACGAGGATGCGGGGGATGTCAGCGGCGAAGGCCTCGCCCATCTCACGGCTGCCCACGTTGGCGATGCAGTGCAGGGCCAGGCACATGAAGGTGGGGTTGCGGCTGGCCAGGTCATTCTTGATGGCATTGTTGATGAGCCGGATCAGCTCGGAGTTTGAGTTCACCAGCACAGAGATGAACAGGTAACCCTGGGTGGGGAGGGGCGTGGATGGCTGGGGGCTTGTGCCTAAGTGGCCCCAGACCCCAACCCTCAGGCCCTGGAGGCTGCACTTCCAGCCCCTCCTCCCTCAGAACCTGGTACCTGGGCCCCCAGCCCCTCCTCCCTCAGACCCAGGGGTCCAGACCCAGCCCCTCCTCCCTCAG
>RJWJ010019674.1:0-29967 GCA_004363605.1 Indri indri | reverse complement strand
TCTATATATTTTTAGCTGTCCAATTAATTTTCTTTCTATTTTTGGTAGAGATGGGGTCTCGCTCTTGCTCAGGCTGGTCTCGAACTCCTGAGCTCAAACGATCCGCCCGCCTCGGCCTCCCAGAGTGCTAGGATTACAGGCTTGAGCCACCGCGCCCGGCCGATGAATTGATTCTTTTATCATTATAAAATGTCCTTTGCCTCCAGTAACAATTGTTGCCTTAAAGTCTGTTTGGTTGGATGTTAGTATAGCCACTACAGCTCTTTTAGTTACTAATTCATGGTGTATCTTTTTCCATCCTTTTATTTTTAACTTATTTGTGTCCTTGAATCTAAATTATATCTCTTATAGATACTATACAGTTGCATCATGTTTTCATCGAATCTTCCAGTCTCTGTTTTTTACTGGATGTATTTAATCAATTAATGTAGTTGCCTATAACATAGGATTTACATCTGCCATTTTGCTATTTATTTGTTGTATGTTTTGTCTTTTTTGTTCTTCTATTCCTCTACTACTACCTTCTTTTGTGTCAATGTTTTCTAGAGTGTTATTGTAATTCCTTGTCATTTCTTTCACTATATGTATTTTTAGATATTTTCTTAGTGGTTGCCCTAGGGATTACTATTTTTTAAATTCTTTTTATTTTTTATTTTTTGTAAAGACACGGTCTCACTATGTTGCCCAGGCTGGTCTTGAACTCATAGCCTCAAGAGATCCTCTTGCCCTGGCCTCCTACAGTACTGGGATTACAGGTATTAGCCACTGCGCCCAACCTGGGATTACAATTAACATCTCAATTTATCATCATCTAGTTCATATTAATACTAACTTAATTTCAATAGTATACAAAAATTTTCTCCTATATACCTCCATTTCCTTATCTCCCCTTTCTGCTGTTATTGCCGTACAAATTATATGTGTATATATTTTATGCCCATCAACACATATTTATAATTATTTTTATGCAGTTGTCTTTTAAATTAGATAGAAAAAAGAGTTACAAACAGAAAATGTAATTATATCGTTTGTTATATTCACCTATGTAACTTCCTTTGCTAATGCTCTTTGTTTCTTATGTGGATTCAAGTTACTATCTGTTATAGTAACTTATGTTACTAGACAGTGTCTAGTTTTCAGTGTCTAGTGTACTTTCATTTCAGCCTGAAAGCTTCCCTTTAGTGTCTTTGTAGGGCTCGTGTATCAGTGATGAATTTTCTGATTTTTTGTCTGTCTGTTTGTTTGTTTAATCTGGGAATGCCTTAATTTCTCCCTCAGTTTCGAAGGATAGTTTTGATGATTATAGAATTATTGGTTGATAAGTCATTTTTCTCCCAGTAGTTTAAATGTACTATACATTACATTACCTTCTGGCCTCCGTGGTTTCTGATGAGAAATCAAGTGTTAATCTTGTTGAGGATCCATTGTACTTGATGAGTAGCTTCTCTCTTGCTGCTTTCAAGATTTTCTCTTTGTCTTTTGGAAGGTTGATTATGATGTGTATAGGTGTGGATTTCTTTGAGTTTCTCCTTACCAGAGTTCATTGAACTTCTTGGATAAGTAGATTATAATTTTTTGTCAAATTTGGGAAGTTTTCAATCATTGTTTCTTCAAATATTTTCTCCTGGCCTTTTCTTTCTCTCCTTTCCTTCTAGAACTCTCATTGTGTATCTGTTGATACATTTGATGGTGTCCCACAGCTCTCCGAGACTCTGTTCATTTTTCTTCATCCTTTTTTTTTTCTGTTCCTACAACTGGATAACCTCAATTCATCTATCATCAAGTTCATTGATTCTTTCTTCCATCTGCTCAAATCTGCTATTCTCATAATTTTTTTCATTTTAATTATTATACTTTTCAATTCTAGGATATTTATTTGGGTCTTTCTTTTATAGTTTCTATTTTTTTGTTGTTGTTGTTTGAGACAGAGTCTTGCTCTGTTGCCCTGGCTAGAGTGCAGCGGTGTCATCATAGCTCACAGCAACCTCAAACTCCTGGGCTCAAGTGATCCTCCTGCCTCAGCCTCCCACAGTAGCTGGGACTACAGGCACACACCACCATGCCCGGCTAATTTTTTCAGTACAGATAGGGTGTCACTCTTGCTCAGGCTGGTCTCAAACTCCTGAGTTCAAATGATCCTCCGGCCTTAGCCTCCCAGAGTGCTGGGATTACAGGAGTGAGCCACCGTGCCTAGCCTACAATGTCTATCTTTATATTAATAGTCTCTATTTTGTGAGACATTGTTCTTATACTTTCCTCTATTTCCTCATACATATTTTCCTTTAGTTCTTTGAATACATTTCAAATAATTGATTTAAAGTCTTTGTCTGTTAAATCCAACATCTGAGGTTTTCTTAGGGAAGAATTCTAGCGATTTTTGTTTTTTATTTTTTTTTTTCTGTGAATGGAAAATACTTTCTTGTCTCTTTGTATGTCTCGTAAATTTTTGTTGAAAATTGGAAATTTTGGCCGGGCACGGTGGCTTACGCCTGTAATCCCAGCACTCTGGGAGGCCGAGGCGGGCGGATCGTTCTGAGCTCAGGAGTTCGAGACCAGCCTGAGCAAGAGCAAGACCCCATCTCTACCAAAAATAGAAAGAAATTAATTGGACAGCTAAAAATATATAGAAAAAAATTAGCCGGGCATGGTGGCACATGCCTGTAGTCCCAGCTACTCGGGAGGCTGAGACAGTAGGATTGCTTGAGCCCAGGAGTTTGAGGTTGCTGTGAGCTAGGCTGACACCACGGCACTCGCCCCAGGCAAGAGAGTGAGACTCTGTCTCAAAAAAAAAAAAGAAAAGAAAATTGGAAATTTTAAGTAATGTAATGTGGCAATTCTGGATATCAAATTTCTCCCCCATCCCAGGGTTTGTTGCTGGTGCTGTTTGTTGTTGTTACTGTTTGCTGTTATTGTTATTGTTGCCTATTTCATGACTTTTCTGAACTAATCTGTAAAGTCAGTATTCTTTGTTGTGTGTGGTCCCAGAAGACTTCCCTTGGTGAGCTTAGTAGTCAGCCACTAATTGGACAGAAATTGTCTTAAACACCAAGAACTTATAAGTCTCCTAGTCTTTGCCAAAGGGTTCTGTGTGCTGGGGCATTCATCCAACATTCCATTCAGACAGCTGAACACTCTGCCTTAGTCTTCACTTCCTGCTTATGCAGAGCCTCGAGGCCAGACCCTAGGGTCTTCCCAGGTTTTTCCTGAGCACATACGTAGCCCTTCGCATGCTCACAGCCCTACACATGCAGATGGCTGTCCAGATTCCCAGGAGTGTATAAGAGCTTTTCACAGAACCTATGAATGTCTTATTCCCTGGTTCCTTTTAAGCTTTTTGATTGGCCTATTGTTTGCACCAACTGTTATCCACTACCTCAGGCAACCACAGAGTTAAATGATTTCCTCTAAATGTTTCTGACAAACACATCTGGAAAAAGGGCTTTAAACACTGAGTGAGCTCCAAGTTAAGACAAATAAAGACAGCCTTGCAAGTGAGGTCTTCCAGTGAACCGCCACAAAATCAAATGATGGAATCCTCTGAGAGTGACACTGTGGGGTTTTTAACTTATTATTTTAGAATATTATGGGGGTACAAACGCTTTGGTCACATAAATTGCCTCTGCACCGCCCACATCAAAGCTACAAGGGTGCCCATCCCCCAGACAGTGCGCGCCACACCCATTAAGTGTGAATTTACCCATCCCCTCCTCTCCCTCCCACCTGCCCAAGAGAGTAACACTTTGAAGAAGCTGTGATTTTATTGTGCCCCCTCTGCTGCCTTCCTGGCTGCTGGTTTTCACCATGACTGTGAGTTGTTAGTTTCTTGGCTACCACATAGCTGGAGAGAGGGTGATGAAAATAGCACAGGTTAAAATACCATAGAGCTTGCTGTTCTCACTAGTGTTCAGCCATTTTTCTTGAATAAATGTTCCCCATATTGCTGCAAGTCTTCGGTTAATTTCCAGAGTTCTGAAAAAGTTGATTTTGACTGTTTTTGCCTATTTTATTCTTGCTTTTGTGGAGGAGAGAATTTTCAGAGGTGTTACTTCCCTTTTGAAGGATTACTGTGTTTAAAGGGTGGTGTGTTGAGACTATGTAAGCAGACAAGCGTGAGAACAGAAGGACCTACCAGGAGGCTATCACCAATAAACCAGGTGTGAGACAATGGTGGCCCAGACAAGGGCGGTAGCAGTGGCAATGGTGAGAATTAGTGAGGTGCAGGATATATTTTGAAGATTGAGCCAATTAGTTTTTGGCTAACTGGCTATAGAGTATGAAAGAAAGAAGAGCAAAAGACATCCCCAAGGCTTTTCACCTGAGCAACTTGAAGGATGGAGTTACCATCAACTGAAAAAGGGAGAAGCTAAAATGAATCAGATACAGACCTTCACAAAAATTAACTCAAAATGGATCATAGGCCTAAATGTAAAATGCAAAACTATAAAACTCCTAGAAGATAACATAAGGAGAAAACTTAAGTGCCATGGATATGGCAATGGCTTTTTAGAGACAACACAAAAGACACAAACCACGAAAGAAATAATTGATAACCTGGATTTCAGAAAAATTAAAAATTTCTGCTGTGTGAAAGACACTGTCAAGAGAATGAGAAGGCAAGCTACAGACTGGGAGAAAAAAATTGCCAAAGACATATGTGATAAAGGACTGGTATTCAAAATATACAAAGAACCTAGGCTGGGCGCAGTGGCTCATGCCTGTAATCCTAGCACTCTGGGAGGCTGAGGCAGGAGGATCACTTGAGCTCAGGAGTTCGAGACCAGCCTGAGCAAGAGCAAGACCCCATCTCTACTAAAAATGGAAAAATTAACCAGGCATGATGGCACCCACCTGTAGTCCCAGCTATTCAGGAGGCTGAGGCAGGAGGATCACTTGAGCCCAGGAGCTGAGGTTGCACTGAGCTATAATGCCACGGCACTCTATCCTGGGCAACAGAGTGAGACTCTATCACAAAAAAAAAAAAAAAAAAAAAAACCCTTAAAATTCAACAACACAAAAACCTACACACACATTTTTTTTGCAGCTTTATTCATAATTGCCAAAACTTGGAAGCAACCAAGATTTCCTTTAGTAGGTGAATGGATAAATAAACTGTGGTACATCCAGATGATGAAATAGTATTCAGTGCTAAAAACGAAATGAGCTATCAAGCCAGGAACCTTAAATACATATTACTAAATGAAAGAAGCCAATCTGAAAAGGTTGCATACTGTATGATTCCAACTATATAACATTCTGGAAAAGGCAAGACTATGGAGACAGCAAAAAGATCAGAGGATGCCATGGTTGGTAGGGGGTTGGGGAGGAGGAATGAATAAGCAGAGTATAGACAATTTTTAGGGCAGTGAAAATGCTCTGTGTGATACTCTAACGGTGGACACATGGCATTATACATTTGTCCAAACCCATAGATTGCACAACACCAAGAATGAACCCTAATGTAAACAAAGGACTTTGGGTAATAACAACATATCAGTGCAGGTTCACCAATTATAACGAATGTGCCACTGTGGTGGGAGGTGTTGCTAATGGGAGAGAGCGTGCATTGTGGTGGCAGGGAGCAAATGGGAAATCTCTGTACCTTCTTCTTCATTTTGCTGTGAAGCTAAAACTGCTCTTAAAAAATAAAGTCTTAAAAAAAAAAAAAGAAGTCGGGGGAAGGATGCGGGTAGATTGGATTTTCTGAGGAGTGGGAAGAGAAGTTCAGTTTTGGACATGCTGAGTTTGAGATGTCAATCAGGCATCCGAGGGAAACGCAGGCAGCTGGATATATTACTAGAAACCTGGAGTTCGGGAGCCCCAGGGCTGAAGATGTAAATTTGGGAGTCGTCGGCATATATGTGATATCTAAACCATGAGATGGTGAGACTCCCAAGGAAGCGAGGGCAGATCTAGAAGTGAAGAGGACAAAGGTCTGTGCCTGGGGAACTCCAACAGGAATGAGTCAGGGAGATGAGGAAGGTCAACAGAGGAGACAGAGATGCAATGACTGGTGAGATACGAGAAAAAGAGTGTCCTGGGAGTCAAGTAAAGAAAGGAAGGAGTGATCAACCAGGTCAAATGCTGCTCATGTTACATGAGTAAATTAAGGACTAAGGATTACCCATTGGACATAGCAACATGGAGGTCATTGGTAGAATCGTGGGAATGAAAACCCGATTCAACAGGTTTAAAAGAGGATTGTATACCTAAAGTATGCACATTTCACAGTATATAAATTTTTCCTCAAAAGAAAAAAAAGTTGGCTGGATGAGGTGGCTCACACCTGTAATCCCAGCATTTTGGGAGGCTGAGGCAGGAGGATCACTTGAGGACAGGAGTTTAAGACCAGCCTGGGCAGCATAACAAGACCTTATCTCCACAAAAAATTTAAAAATTAGGCAGGGCATGGTGTTGCGTGCCTGAAGTCCTAGCTACTCAGGAGGCTGAGGCAGGAGGATCACTTGAGCCCAGAAGCTAGAGGCTGCAGTGAGCTCTGATTATGCCATTGCACTTCAACCTGGGTGACAGAATGACGAAAAGAAAAAGGAAAAAAGTAAACATTATATATTAGGTAATAACGTGCATACTAAAGAATTTAAGGGAAAGGATACTGACAACTACAATTTACTTTGAAACGAATAAAAAGTAAGATGGGTTGATGGATGGATGGATGCTTAGACACACAATAAAACAAGTATAATAGAATATTGGTGGTTGAATCCAGCTGGTGCATAAATTTAAACTTCTTTTAACTTTACAGTATATTCCTCCTTTTTTTATTGTGGTAAAACACATATAACATAAAAATTTACCATCTTAGCCATTTTTAAGTGTATGGTTCAGTGGTATTAAATACTTTCACAATGTTGTACAACCATCACCACCGTCCATCTCCATAACTCTTTTCATCTCGTAAAACCAAAACTCTACATGCATTTAACAATAACTCCCCATTCCCCTCTCCTCCCAACCAATCCCTGGCAACCTCCACTTTACTTTCTGTCTCTATAATTTTGACTAAGTACCTCACATAAGTGGAATCATACAATATCTGTCTTTTTGTGACTGGCTTATTTCACTTAGCATAACGTTCCTCCATGCCATGGCATATTACAGAATTTCCTTCCTTTTGAGGCTGAGTGATACTCCATTGTGTGGCTATACCACATTTTGCTGTTGTATTCATCCATCGATGGACACTTGGGTTGCTTCCATGTTTTAGCTATTATGAATAATGCTGCTGTGAACACGGGTGTACAACTATCTCTCTGAGACCCTGCTTTCAATTCTTTTGAGGGTATACCCAGAAGTGGGATTGCAGGCTCATATGGCAATTCTATTTTTAATTTTTTGAGAAAACTCCATACTATTTTCTAGAGCAGTTGTATCATTTTATATTCCCCCAGCAATTCCCAAGGGTCCAGTTTTTCCACATCCTCACCAACACTTTATTTTCCGTTTTTTTGATGGAAGCCATCCTAGTGAGTGTAAGGTTTGATTTATACTTCCTTAATGATTAGTGATGTTGAGCATCTTTTCGTGTGCTTACTGGCCAATTTGCATACCTTCTTTGGGAAAATGTCTATTCAAGTCCTTCGCCCAGTTCTTTCATTTTTCGCTTGTTTGTTTTTATTTTTTGTAGAGATAGGGTCTCACTATGTTGCCCAGGCTGGTCTCAAACTCCTGTCCTCAAGTGATCCTTCTGCCTCAGCCTATCAAAGTGCTGGTATTACAAGTGTGAGCCACTGCATCTGGCCCTTAGCCCGGTTTTGAATGGGGTTGTTTGTTTTCTTTGTTGTTGAGTTTTAGGAGTTCTCTATATATCCTGGATATTAATCCCTTATCCAGTATATGCTCTGTAGATATTCCCCCCATTCTACAAGTTGCCTTTTTACTCTGTTGATCGTGTCTTTTAATGCACAAGATTTTTAATTTATCTGAAGTCTAATTTGTCTATGTTTTCTTTTGTTGCCTGCTGCCTGTGCCCAGTGGGATGGGATCTAGTTCACAAGGGTTTCAGATTTAGGTGGACGCCTAGGGGCTCGCCTGTGAAAACAAGAGGGAAGGCAGAGGTCTGGGGACAGGTGCTGGTGTGAGGCAGCGAAAGAACAAACAGACAAAACATATCCAAGGAATCATTGCCAGATCCAGTGACGCGAAGCTTTTGCCCTGTGTTTTCTTCAAAGAATTTTATAATTTTAGGTCTTTAATCCACTTTGAGTTAATTTTTATATACGGTATTAGGTAAAGGTACAACTCCATTCTTCTTCATGTGGCTGTCTAATTTTCCCAGCTCCATTTGTTGAATACAAGTTTTTAAAATTTCAGAATAATATGTTGGCAGGGGGTGGGGGATAGGAGGAAAGGAATGTGGGACAGAGACTACAGACGGCTCTTTCAAGGAATTTTGTTCCAAAGAGAAGAAAGAACTAGAATGGCACCTGGCTGGGTAAGTGGGGTCAAGGTAAGTGTGTTTTGTGTGTGTGTGTGTGTTTTTTTAAGATAAGAAAAGTAGTAGATGTTTTTAAGTTAAGAATGAGAATGATCCAGAAGAGAGTGAAGAAACTGAGGTTGTAGGAAAGAGAGAGGAGAATCGCCGGCACGATGTCCTTGACCAGACCCAGGGGATGGGATCTGGCTCCCGAGGGTTCCAGCTTTAGGCGGAAACCCAGGAGCTCACCTGTGGGAACAGGGTGGGTGATGGAGACCTGGGGGCAGGTGCTGGTGGCGGGGCAAGAAGGAAGGGAGGAGACACGGCGAGTTCTCTTCTGCTTATTTCAGCATCTCAGCAAAATGCACAGCAAGAGGGACCGTTGAGGGTAAGGTTGGGGAGAGGTCGGGAGTTTGAAGGGACAGCAGGGGGTGAAATTGCCACACCCGAGAGGGCAGGGCGAGTAGACTAGGGCACAGCAGCTGCTTGCCTGGCACCACTGAATTCACCCTGGAAGATCACAGTTGAGACTTTAAAGTGAGACCCGTCAGTGTGGCTGTGTGTTTCTCTCCACCCTTGCTTAGCTTCAGTGCTACAGGCAGGCCCAGGACACGTGGAGAATCGGATTGTATCAAAGAGTTAGTGACTGTAATAATTGGCCACCAGATTGCAGCTGGGGACAGAGAGGGAGGGGGATGTTAAGGGACAAGGGGCCGTGAAACGCTCACAGGAGCGCTGGAGGTTCCAGTGTCCAAGGATTGCCAGAGTTTGGGGACTAAAGAGAATGAGCTAGGCAGACAGAAAGTGGTAGGTAGAGAGTTGGAAGCATGAAATTGACATCGTGGCTTACTGGTAAAAGTAAAATATGCTCATGGGAGCAAGGGCTGAGGCTGAGTGGAGGTCAAGATCGTTGGAGGAGAAGTGGCCGAGGAAACAAGGGGCCTGAGGCTTAGAAGGACCAGCCATACGTGAAATCATCACCGATCAAGGCTGGGGTCAGGGGAGAAAGTGCTCAGCAGTGAGCGAGGAGCCCACGTGGCTGAGAGATGGGGGAGAACGAGCCAGAAGCCAGGAGAAGACAGTGACCGTGAGGGGCGGGCGAGTGTGTGCTCTGATGACAGGGTGGTCGGAGCTGAGTGGTTCTAGGGTCAGGGGAAGGAGAAGGGTCTGCACATAGCGTTGAGGAACAAGGAGGACTCCTGTCCCACCTGCGGCCCAGAGTCCAGGGGCCGTGGGAGGAGAAGCAGCCACGGCTGGAGAGGGCGGCAAGCCAAGCAGAGGCCCACGGAGTCAGGTTTCTGCGAGGGCCAGAGCACGAAGGAACTCCAGGGAGGAAGCCAAGGTGCAGCATGTTTGCTGACCATCGCCGCGAACTCCAGAGGGCACGGGAGGGATGTCAGGGGGTGGGGAGGGGTGGAGGAAGAGGACAGAATAGAACATGATAGAGCCTCTTGGAGATTCACAAGCCAAATATGAGGGCTGACCTGGAAGTCTGGAGTCCTAGAGGTTATTGCCAAACGCGGGGCTAAAGGGCCTAACGAGATGAGCCCTGGGAACCCAAGGCAGATTGTGGCGGCAAGGCCGGAGTGTTGGGTGTTCGGGGCTCCCTCCTTACCACTGAGGGTGCAGGATCACTCAGGCCTGGTGGCCAGAGCTGGATTTAACTCGGAGCGCTGCGCTCCATGCCAACCCCTGTAGAGAACACTGCTTCTGGGAGGCCGGGTTGCACCAGGCGTGGTCCCCTCCGCACCCCAGACGATAGGGGTAGAAGGCCTACATCAGAGAGGTCTCAGCCCTCGTTCAAGGCTTCCTCTGGACCCTGAGCAGCACAGAAAATCCGCCATGACGGAGAGACTCTTACATACCAAGCACTGTGCAAGGTGATTTACACACATCAAGTCCAAACCTTGTGCAGTTCTTTAAAGTAGACAATACTGTCCCCTTCTAACAGATGAAGAAACTGAGGGCGGGAAAGAAAACAGCAGAACAGCCACAGGGAGCTGCCTCAGGAAGGAGGCGGTGTGGCGTAATGGGGAGAGCACTGACTCGGGAGCCAGCCGCCCTGGCCTGCATCCCGGCTGCCGTGTGCTAGCCAGGTAATTCAGCCTAACCTCTCTGTGACCAGTTCTCACACCCATAAAGTAGAAATAGTATTTACTTCCTAGGTGTGTTGTGAGGAGTGAATGATTAATCCATGGAGGCACTCAAATAGTAGCTCTTATGAGACCCATGTGGTCAAAATCAAGCCAAGCAATGCCCTTTCTTTGTGGGTTAAGCCAGCTTGAGTTGGATTTTCCAACTCTCATGACCAAAAGATTCCTGACACAAACACTATTTTAATCTTCATTAGTCATATGAGGAAACAAAATCAGAGAGGTTAGTTGATTGCTCAAAGACACACAGGTAAGATTTGAACACAGGTCTGTCTGACCTGCCAGTCTACTCAAAAACAGCCTTCTCACCCTCTGCTCAAAGCACATGTGCTCAGGATCCTCTCTTCTAGTTGAGTGTCTTTCTCCCAGGGGGAGTACACAAAGGCCACACTAGACATTTTGGAAAACAAGAGGCCAGTTTGGCAACCCCCTGTCCTTGGGCTTATCACCCTGGAGAGTAGTTTAATGGATCACAGACCATGCTTGAGAGGATTAATGTTCACATGGTCCAGTGGTCCAGATCCCAGGTCTGTGCTCCCTGGAATGTGACGAGCAGGGGACAGGTGCAGAGGTGTTCTCAGACAGGCTCATGTCGTCTCCAAGCTTTCAGTGTCCAGTACAGCATGAGTTGAAGAAGCTGGAAGTTCAAGGGTTTCATCTTGAGAAAGCCAAAAGATATGACAAATCACACACCCACACTTCCCCCCACCTCTGCCTTCTGTCCTGTATTTGCCAATCATTTCTCTATCTTTCTTCATTTCTTTTCTTCTTTTTCTCTATCTTTCCTCTTTCCACAATTGGAATTGTTTATGAGAAATACATACAAGTGACATATAAACGCAAAAAACCAAACGTCAGGCATCAGAACCAGGTAAACCATGAACTAGGATAGGAAGTATAGACTAAGGGGATGGAGATGGAATGCAATACAACATGCCAAATGTGATATTTCACAGTTGCTATGGTTGAGCTTCCTGGTGGCCAAAGCAAAAATAGGAAACAGAGTCAATTATGTAGTTCAGAATATCTGAGTGGTGTGGATAGACATGATCTGCCCATCAAAAGAAGCAAAAAGCTTTTTCCAGTACTTAGCTCCAAAAGAAAATTTTCACATGCTATATATAGGTGATACTAAGTACTGTCATGTTCAGTGTCCCTGGCCATATCCTGAATGCAAATGCAGTAACAAGTTTCATAACCCGATTTCCTGGAACATCCTTTAAAGGAAGCCAACAGAATAGTCCCAAAATACAACTCAATGAGAGCGTTTAGAAAGCAGAGTCAAATGCAACTTCCTAATGGTTTAGCTTGATCCAATGGCATTTCCCAAACTGTGTCTCTCAGAACCCTAGAGTTATATACTGCATTAATAGATTTCTTACGAGGAAAGGGTTCCACAAGCAAATAAATTAGAGATAAAGTCAGGATTAAACAAAATCAAGCAGGTTATTTTAACTATAGGATTTCTAAAAGCTTTTAATACTATAATGTCCATAGTAAATATCCAAGGTCAAGTGAAGGGTGCATTATTTCCCAAACTTATTTGTCTGTGGAACCCTCCTCTCCACCTACCTCCACTTTCTTCAGAAGTATCTTTTAGAAACTCACAGAGAAATAGAGATGCAAGAACCACAGTTTGAGAAATACCGGTCTAGAGGAATGGATGAACTCAACATCTCCAAATAAAATTTCTTTCAGCCAGGTGTTTGCTAAGGGTTGACCACCTGATGGTTTAAGGCAATAGTGTCTGGTGAGGCCCAGACTTCAGGTGTTTTGCTATGTCAGCAGAGGGTGGATCCATCTCTTGATTAAATAAGAACAACTCTTCCTAAACTTCTCTTTTCCAGCATTCACATTCTTAATCCAAACAACTGGAGGATGAGGGAAAGAGCTTACGGAGCATCAAGACAAGAGTTAGTGAACCTTTCATTATGTTCTCCAATTAATAGGTCTATAACAGCTACATATTCTTAGAGTGATTCGCATATGTTATCCTGCTCATCAATGACCTTTGCTAAATGGGGAAAATGTTCATCCAAAATTTCCTTTTGAAGAAGAAGTGTTTTGAAAAAAGATAGCTTTTTACAAAATGCTTGGATTGTTTTTGCCACCTATCATATACAGACTTAGTTTTACCTTGCAAAGAAATAGTCAAGTCTTTTTGATTTGACATGGTATCACACAGAAATGCTGCATTCCTATAGAAATAGTCTTTCAATAATCCTGTTCTTCATAAAATTTAACTATCCGTTCTCACAGAGATAAAATTTTAGCTAATACCTGTCGCTGCAATAGCCAAAGCACTTTAGAATGATACGGCAAATCCCCACTGAACACCTCATCATTCAACTTCAGCATGTTGTGAAACTGATAATGCCGTGTTGCATTTGCACAAATACAGTTAACAATACTTATAATTTGTTGCAAAGTGTCACTTAAAATAGTAGCTTTAGCACAGAGATTTTGCTGTTGCAAGATACAATGAAAAGAAATGAGAGCATCTGGATCTGTTAGATCTGTTCATACTTTTTTTTATCTGTGCAATAAACCCTTCATGTTTTCCTGTCATGGAAGGTGCACCGTCTGTATATACACTCACCAAATTTACCAAATTCAGTCTAACTTCAAGACATTTATCTTGAAAGTTGTTGAAGGTATCTATTCCCCGTGTTCTGTTCACAAGAGTGCCCAAAACAAGTAGTAACTCCTTATAGCAAAAAATCTTCTGTTGTGACCCAAATGAAGTATAAAACCTGTGCCGAGTCAGTAGTATCAGTTGATTCAACCAAAGTGATCGAATAATATATATTTTCCTTTTAAAGTATTGAATGAAGTTGTCCTGTGAAGTCAAAGGCTAATTCATGCTGCCTATCGGTTGTGGTTCTTAAAGAGGCAGTTGTTTGTACTTTGAAACATTATCGGGGTGTAAGCATCCTGCATCGTGGACAATGCATTTTCACAATTTCTACATCACTGAATGGCTTCCCTTTTTTTCCCGAGTATATAAGGTACTTTATAAGTTGCTTCAGGGGCATTATTTCCAGGTGTCTTATTGCTGCTTGAAAGGCCTGTCTTTGCTTTTGCTTTTCATCTTTTAATTTCTATGATACAACCTTTTGCATCTCTCCCTCGAATTTAAAATATTTGTGATCCTTATGAGTGTTATAATGCTGATGAGCATTGAATTTCTTTAATGTTGATATTACAGTATCACAAAGCGAGCAAATCATCTTATCTTTAGCAGAAACAAGATAATATTGCAATTCCCAATCTTCATTAAAAAATCTGTTTTCTTCCTTCAGTGTTCTCTTGGTCTTCTTTGATAGGATGGGCTGTTAAGCAGACAGAATTAAAAAATACTGTCAAGCTGTGCAACTATTCACAAATTCCACTTCAAACGGAAACACAGTGAACTGTTGTCAAAAGCCGATGACAGACTGGCATACTTGACCCCCATAAACTCTCGCCAACCAGCCTCATGCGGTAGTGGCGCCAGTCAGGCCAGGGAAGTTATAACTAAATCGTGAGTGTAGGCAGCTGTCAATTTAGCCCTCATGGCTTATTAATGTTCTAACTGTGCTGGACAATCTGGGAGGATTATTTTGTTGAAACTTATTTTATTCGTTGGTATTTTAAACACATTCATTTTAAAAATAAAATAACTATATCAAAGATGAACAAAAATGTATTAATAAAAATAAAAGGATTCATTCAGTAAAATTTGGATTCAGTCAAGAGTCTGCAATTAAGGACCTAGAAGGCTACAGGTCCCCCACCCCTGGCTAAGACCCTGGAGGACCAGCCCAGGGCAAAGAGAGGAGTGGGGAGCAGTGGGCGTCTGGCTGGGACCCGGCTCTCTGTGTCCACTGGAGCATGGGGTAAGGATGGGCCGAGCAAGAACTGAGGCCAGGGATGGGCTGGACAGTTTGATCTTATGACATTGCTGCCCCGACTGCTTTCTCAATGAACTTGATGTACGGCCTAAAGCGCAGATCAGAAATGACTTTGTCAGGATGTGGTCTGTGGTTGCCAGCACGGGGTGATTTCTGAGGTGATGCCTCTCAGCAGAACTGGCTCTGGCTTCCCCACTTGCAGCTGGGTGTGAAATTCTACCCCGACTTCAGGCCGCAGCTTCTCAAACTTGAGTCTATATAACCCCGGGGCTGTGAGAAGCCACGAGATGGAAGAAACTGCATTTCAAATGGAAAATAAAATTAGTTTTACTGAAAATTAATGAACTCATATTTGTACAGCAATTAAAATAAATCAATATGTTTTATTTGGAGATTTGGAAGGATTCATTTATGTTTGGGGATTAGAATATTACGGCAAGCACAAATATAGATGGAGGCTGGGCGCGGTGGCTCACGCCTATAATCCTAACACTCTGGGAGGCCGAGGCGGAGGATCACTTGAGCTCAGGAGTTCAAGACCAGCCTGAGCAAGAGCAAGACCCAGTCTCTACTAAAAATAGAAAAAAATTAGCCGGGTATGGTGGCACGCGCCTGTGGTCCCCGCTACTCGGGAGGCTGAGGTAGGAAGATTACTTGAGCCCAGGAGTTTGAAATTGCTGTGAGCTATGATGATGCCACTGCACTCCAGCCTGGGTGACAGAGCAAGACTCTGTCCCCCCCGCCCCCAAAAATATGTGTATACATATAAATATATGTAGCATGCGTAAGAATGTGACACCTAGATGAACTGAACATTTTAAGTCTCCAGAGACACTGTGTGCTTCCCCTGGGATAGATCTGCTTTAGGCTACACCATAGGCTCTGCCCATGTTCCCTCCTCCTCAGGAAGCGCTACCTGAACAGATCACCAAGGTGTCTTAACAGTACCCTGGGGAGGGATCAATTACACGCAGGTCAGTTACAACCCAAGGTGTATAAATTACTGAGCATCCTCTGAGCAGGTTTTAGTGGGCGTGGGGGGTTTAAGTAATCTTTCGTAATTTCCTGAAGTGTTACTGTCTCCATTTTAACATTTAAAAATTGAGCTTCAGTGGAGTCCAAATTCTTTGCCCAAGGTCACACAGCTAGTAAAGTGACAGGAGATGGATTTCCAAGTTTAAAGTCAGTGCAGATGGTAGCTAAAGCAAGGCACCTTTAAGAAACAAAGTTGTTCCCAAGCCAAGAAGCCAGGATGACAGAACACGCTGTGAGCAGTGGCCATTTCTCAGGAGGAGTAGTAAAAAGAACTTTAATGCTCTACTTTATATATTTCTGTGATATATGTATTGTTACAACCAGTATGTTTTTCTAATGGTGCTTGCCCAACATCAAAAGGTTAATTTTTAGATACGAACCCCAAGGATCTTCCCTCGGTCTATATTTGTTTTTGTTTTTGTTTTTGTTTTTGAGACAGAGTCTTGCTCTGTCGCCCAGGTAGAGTGCAGTGGTGTCATCACAGCTCACTGCAACCTCCAACTCCTGGGCTCAAGCAATCCTCCTGTCTCAGCCTCTTGAGCAGCCGGGACTACCGGCATGTGCCACCACGCCTGGCTAATTTTTCTATGTTTGGTAGAGACCATGTGTCACTCTTGCTCAGGCTGGTCTTAAACTCCTGAACTCAAGCCATCCTCCGCCTTGGCCTCCCAGAGTGCTAGGATTACAGGCGTGAGCCACCGCGCCCAGCCTACCCTTGGTCTAATTTCAACCCCACCTTCTGGTAATTTAGCTTCCCACTGAGCGGGCCAATAGAGAGAAGGGCGCTGGCCGAACCAACATCACTGCGTGGACCAGCTGATTTTCTATTTCTCGTTATAAATGTATGTGGTTCAGCAAAGTTTTTCTTCTCCTCCCATCCCCAATCCTTCCTGGGATCTAGCAAACAGAAAGCAACATAATGCAATGCAAGTAAAAGCAGAGAAAACACAGTCTCTTTCAGCATAGTAACCCACAGGCATCAGGTCACTCTCGGCTGTGTACAAAGTCTGATTGTCTCTCAGGGCTTGACTCTGTCAGAGAGAGCTGGCAAAGTCTTTTTTCTTTATCCATTGCTGTGTTTCTCAGAAGTCTTTTGCTTGCAAAGGACAGAAATCCAACTTGAGCTGACTTAAGAATAAATATTGGGGTAGATGTCATAGGTTAATATAATTGAAAAATCCAAAGCTAGGTCTCTAGCATCAGGCATGGCTGGATCCAGGTGTTCAGACAATGCCATCAGACCTTTGTCTGACTTTTTTCTTATCTTTTGTGCTGACCTTACTCTTGGGCTGTGCACTGCGGTCCTGGCAGCCCCAGAGTTCCATCCTCTAGCTTGAAAACCCAGCAGAAAAAGAATCTTCTCCTCAAGTTCCAACAGAAGTCCCAGAATTGAATCTCAGTGGCTTGGCTTAGATCACATGCCTGTGCCCAAACCCATCGTGGCAGCCAGGAGGATGGAGAATGCTGACTGGTCCGCGAGGATCCCATCAGCTCCCTCCTCCCGCAGAGCTGGGGTGACAGATCAACGCACCAGAACCACGCAGCATGACAGTGGGGAACAGAGGCTGCTCAAAGTAAAAACGGGCCACTGTTACCCAAAAAGCAGGAAACAGACACTGGGCATGGCAAAGAAACTAGATGCCCAGTGCTAGATCTGAGGCCGCCATCAGCTTGATCCAGAGGAAAATGTGACAAAGAAAAAACTGATTGTCAAACTGCAGGTTGAGGAGAAGAAGCGGCAGGGGGCGGGGGGCAGTGGGGGGATTGGATTTCAGAGATAGAGGGGCCCAGGGGGAGGGGCCGAACAAGGGTCATCCCACAGAAAGCTCTGTGGGGCTGGTGACTTCAGGACACAGAGCGGGAGCTGCTGTGCCTGCCCCTCGGGGCGAGGGCAAGAGCTGCATCAGAGGAGTGGATCCCCAGGGGTTCTAGACAGGTGGGATGAGCAGCAAAAGACCCCTCGCGTGTGCTTCTGGACTCAGAGTGGCCCGAAAGAGATGTTTTTTGAGGGAGTGGATGTGCCACCCCACCGTACTCACGCTCATGACAAGGTAAGGAGGTCACATTTTCTTGATTGCCATGCTGCTTATATGAGTCCTGTTGGCCTGAGTCACCTGCCAATTGCGTCGGCACCAACTGATGACATTGATTCCACGACACTAGGAACCCGACCTTGGACGCTGGTAGACTCCACAAGGTCCTGCCCTGTAGAAGGCCCCTTGGCAGGCGGCCAGCAGGCCTACCCTGACCACACCCTGCCGTTTCTCCCAGGCCTTCCGCACAAGGCTGTGCCAGGGTTCCGGGAGATCACGGATGAGGACCCCTGGCTCGCGGCTTGGCTCAGAGCAGACCCAAATAAACAGCAGCTGTTCCTAGCACTACTGGGCACGCAGCCTGTCTCGCACACAACTGATAACTGTTATTAGGTACACGCAGTGCATTGCAGGCACCGCCGGGAAGGGATGCTCACACATCGGTGACTGTTGTGACCGTCAGGAAGTGAATTTCATAGCAGGTGCCAATACCTGCGGGCTGGTTTTATGTTTGTTTTCCTGTGTTTGGCTGGGCTTTCTCCTCCTCCCACTCAGAATACTTTCCTCATCCTTTCTCTCTTCCTTACAAGGCCACCTGCTTGCAAATGTGCTCAAAGCACAGACAAACTTACTCCTGCTCATCTTGACGTCCAAGAGGTTTTGTCTGAGACCAGTCCGCGGCAGCATTTCTCGAAGCAGGGACCCCTAATCCACCTACGTCGGCATCGTCAGAATGTATGTTAACTGCGCAGATTTGTAGATCCTATCCAGACCTACCGAAGCTCAGCCTCTGGTTTGGGGTCCTAGAAACCTGCATTTTTAAAAGGTTCAGGGGCCGAGTGGAGTGGGATCCTCATGCATCCCGAAGCTCATTGCCACAGTCCCGTGGGCACACACCAGGCAGCTGGCCCCAGAAGGAAAGTCCTGATTCACCAGGCCCTGCCCCCTGTGGCCCTTCTATCAGGCAATTCAAAGTCTCCAGCCCCACGAGTTACTGATTAACCCTAGGTTTCGAGGAAAGGAATAATAACAACTGAAGGGACTACTGCACCAAGAAACAAGCTGGGCAGCCCTGGGAGAGAGCAGCGCCAGACAGCTGTTGTAGGAGGTACCTGGTGAGGGCGAAAAGGAGAGTCAGTCTCCGTGCAAGCCCCGGTGGCACCGGCCCAGGCACTGAGCAGCTGCCTCCCGCCAGCCCCCCGTGCCCAGAATGGCCTGCACGACCACCACCTCTGTAGGCCCCACTGGGGGTCACCGCAGCTCCAAGGAGTGCGACCTGGAGTGCCTGGTGTGCCGGGAGCCCTACAGCTGTGCGCGGTCGCCCAAGCTGCTGGCCTGCCAGCACGCCTTCTGTGCTGTCTGCCTGAAGCTCCTGCTGCGCGCTCAGGACAGCACCTGGTCCATCACCTGCCCGCTATGCCGCAAGGGCACCGCCGTCCCCGGCGGCCTCATCTGCAGCCTGCGTGACCAGCAGGCTGTGGTGGGGCAACTGGCCCAGTCATACCCCGAGGTGCGGCTCTCTCCTCAGGGGCTGGCGGATCCTGCTGCCTCAATGGAGGGGCACCCCAGCTTGGCAGGAGAAGATGGGCGGGACACAGTAAGTGCCAACCGCGCGGCGGCCCGGCGTCTGGCCGCACACCTGCTCCTGCTGATCTTGCTCATCATCCTCATCCTGCCCTTCGTCTACCCAGGTGTCATCCGGTGGGTGCTTGCCTTCATCATTGCCCTGGCCCTGCTGATGTCCACCCTCTTCTGCTGTCATCCCAGGCAGGGCAGCTGCTCGTCCTTCCCCAAGACTCTGTTCTGCAGAGAGCAGAAAGACAGCCAGGTCTCCTCCATTGCCTGAGTCACTCTGACCAGGCAGCCCCTGCAGCCCCTTCTGCCTCTTGAGCCCCCTGAACTCCCCACAGACAGGGCCATGAACTGCGACTGGCTTCCTCGGGAGATCACGTGCCAGCTGGACTTGCAAGCCAAAGCCAGGATGGTCATCTTGGGTCAAGAACTCATGTTTGGACAGTAGGTTTGCACCATGTTGGGACAGTAGGGATGGCACGGCCAAACTGCCGGGGGGTAGGGGAGGAGGCACAAACTACTTGAACACCGTGAGGGAGAACCCCTGGTCCTCTTCTTGCAATGCTCTTGGTTTTTCTTTATATAACTTGATGAAAGTATTGCAGTATTGAGCCTGGTGCTGAACAAATAGGACTGGGACTCCTTTTTTGCAATTATATTGCTGGTTTTATTTTCTTGTTTTGGTTTGGTTTGGTTTTTTGTGTTTGAGGTCGTCTGTTCACATTTCTGGGAAGGGAAGTTGGAGCCCACGGGGCATCCTCCTGCGCTTCCACCAGCACTGCCCATCCCAACCTTGCCAAATGTCCTGGCTGTTTGGGTCTGCCCCTGAGTCACCCCCAGGGTTGGAGGGCGAGAACGTGGGCGAAGGGATGGTAGTTATGATGCTGCAGGGGAGTCCCACATCAGCTGGCAGAAGTGGAGGGGGGTAGAGAGGGGTGGGCCTGGGAAGTGCTCCCGGCACCCCACCAGAAGTCCCAGCTCCGTGCCATCAGGCCTTGACTCCACTGAGAATCCTGGGGTTACCAGGACTGCCCTCCACATAGAGCAGGTCCTGCTGCCCATCTCTTGCACGGTCCCACGCAATAGAACCACATCTTTATAGATGTTACTTTCCTCGTTGTTGCATCTCAAGTCCCATTTGAGCTTCCGTCATAAAGATAAGAGTCCCCATAAATGCAACGGTCCTCACCAATAACCCCACCGCTCCCACCTCACCCTGAGAGTCACAGTCATCTGAAAGGCCTTGTGTGCCTTCTCATGACAATTTCTGCTTCTTAACATCGGGGAGGCATCTGCTGGAGGGAATGACTTTCCGAAGCTGCCAGGGACAGGCCCCAGCCGGGGGTTTACACGGGAGTGCAGAGGAGCAGAGGCGGGGAGGTGACAAGTTATTTCCTTCCAAAGGCCCCATAATTGGGAAAGAGACTTGAAACCTCAGAGGGGCTGCCAGGCCCAGTGCATCGTCCTGTCCTGCTCCCCACCTTTTCCTCCTGGACACTGTTCACAGTGACTGTGCCTTTGCCGGGGGGGGGACGAGAGAACTCTACCACTGGAGCATGGGGGTTACCCTGGCTCAGTGGCTATGTGTTGTTGAACCACGTCTTTTGCTTCTTGCAGTTTCATTTTCCCCAAAGTGAGTGAGTTGGACTGGATCAGTCCTAAAACACCCTGAAGTCCCAGGAGCTGAGGCCACTGCTGTGCCCCAGAACAATGGGCGTGGATCATATCCCCTGCAGACTCAAACAAGGGGAAATCAAAATATGTGCATGCAATTAGCTGTTTTTGGAATTTGGGTGCCTTCTTTTGTTCTTATAAGGTACTTCCAGGGCAACTCCGACACCCATGCCCTTGGCTTCCCAACGCATGGTGCGTGAGTGTGTGGGGATGCACAGACCTGTGCTTTTAAGCCAGACCGAGTGGGCCTGCAGAACACCCTGTCTCCCAAGGATGAGTAGACGAGAAGGGTCTCTGGGTATTTCCTGAGCTGGCCTTGGGCATGTGTAGTTTGGGATGGCTGCCAGTGGGATAGGGAAGGAACATTCTCTCCCTACTCACTCCTCCACTCTCATTCTACCTAGTTCTCGAATCCTTCCCCAAGAACAAAACCTCTAGCAAGGTTTCAGTTGCTAATGACAACACCATATGTACCATAACAACGGTAGCTAAGTGTTTATCCAATACTTACTATGTGCAGAGCATTGCACTAACTGCTTATATGTATTATCTAGTTAATCTTCATGACCTTATAAAGTAGGGGCCATTATTATCCCTCTCTTACAGAGGAGGAACTGGGGATCAGAGAGGTGAATTCACCTGCCTAAGGTCGCACAGTCAATCAGTGCCAGAGCCCCACCTAGTCCACCAAGGAATTAACCCCGTGCTTTTTCTGCCTCATCACGCTGCCTCTTTTGCACGCAGCTCCAAAACAACCGGGAAACTGGTCCCCACTTGTGGGCTTATGAGGGATTCCATGGAGAACAGGAAACTTCAGGAACTTCTGAATTCCAGTGGCCAAGGGTTCAGAGAGGCCAAAGAATTCCAGACCCTGTTGTCTGTGCTAAAGAAAAAAAACGAGAATGATAAAATGGGATGGCTCTCCTGTAGACTTTTACCACCCAGCCCCAGCGTCCCCCGCAGGGGGCTAGGCCAGCAGGAACACTGGAGGCCCAGGTCTGAGACCTCACCTGCCCCCTCCTTGCCCTTAAGCAGTCACTTTACTTCATTGGACCCCACGTTGTGAAAATCAGAAACGCCCCTGTAATAGTGGATGTCCTGTAATCATTCCTGGCATGCAATAGGCCCCCGACCAATGTGCCCTCTATGCCCTGGGCAAAGGTGTTCTCACACTGCTATTAGCACCCCCTTTGAAGCCCAGCTGGTACTGACCCTCTCCTTGCCCCTGGTGGTGTGGGAACAGAGGGCCCAGAGGCCAGTGGCAGCCCAGGCCGCCCTGAAAGGGAGCCGAGGAAACAGCAACGCTGCAAAGGATAAGAGTGGGAGAAGCCAGAGAGCCAGCTCCGGGCTTGAGGCCAAGCTCTGACCCAGTGCATGACGGGAGGAAGTCGCAGAACTTCTCTGAGCCTTGGTTAGCTCACATTTGCAGTGGGGGAGGGTGGCACCCTCCCGTGGCCTCCGTGAGGCCCCAAGGTGCTATTGGACGGGATGGCAGTGTCCAGACCAATGGACTCCTTTCATCATCCATCACTGACCCCCTGGGTGAATGGGTTCCCTGGGGCCTGTTCAGGGTGACAGCCAGCAGGGGGCCAGCCTTGATGACAGGTGGAGAAGCCAGTGGAGAGTGGGGAGCGCTGTCCAGGGCAGGCCAATCCAGCGGGGCGGCGTGTGCAGAGGTCCTGAGGATGAAGAGGAATTGCAGGGGAGGCCAAGCCCCATCCTCATCAGACCCACCTCCCTCTTCAGCATCCCTGGACTCAGACGCACCTGGCTTGAATCCAGCTTCCCCACTTCCCAGTCACCTCGTCTCTCTGAGTCTCAGGTCTTTGCATGTGAAACAGCGGTTACAATACATATCTCAGAGGGTTCCTGGGGGAATTAGCAAAATAATCCGTGGTTGAGCACTTAGGATCATAAGGAGGTAAAGAAGGGGGAAGACAGGCTGCGTTCCAGAAAGCCCCAACAGGAATGACAAGAACAGACTCATTTGTTCAAGCCTGGGCACTGGAGTTTGCCTCTTCCCTTACCAGCCTCAGCTTCAGGGGTGTCCTTAACAATGGCATAATAATGACAATAATGGCTGACATTATTTGAGTGCACTGGCAAAGTGTATTACGTATGTTATCACATATGCTATAAGATAGGTACTGTTGTTACCCCCAAATTATCAGTGAGGAGCCTCAGGCACAGAGAGGTTAAGTAACTTGCCCGAGATCACACAGCGAGGCAGTGGTAGGGCCAAGAGTAGACTGCAAGAGTCTTTCCAGAGTTTGGGCTCTGAGTCACTTCGCTCTACCAGATGGAACATTCCAGGCACATCATAAGTGCTCAAGGTATGTGGGCCCCTGCCCCTAAGGGTGAAGAATCAAGACGAGCTGGCATTGCCTCGTTTGCTGACAGCTTCCTGATTTAGCGGGTGCCTGGGGCAGAGGGTTATGGGAGCACACCTGTCCCTATCTCCCCAGCCACTTCCTCACCTCTCCTTATAGCCCTGATTTATTACTGGGGCCCCCTGTTCATTGTTCGAACCTCTTTTCAGGTGACTAGAGGGAGTTTCTCAGCCTTTGCTAAAACAATTAATCCTTTGTGGCAAAGCACAGTATTCCTAGGAATGAGGGACTTTTCTGCAACTTTTCCAGCTGTAGGAACAGCCTCGAGCACATTGAAAAGAGAAATCAGGTCCAAGCTCTTGAATCTGCCTGGAGCTGTTCCTATGAACTTTGTATTTTTGTCTGAGTACCTTGAAATCACTTTTTGAAAGGGGCAGGGGGTGTCTCTGTGGTTAGCGGAGCACTCTCCGAAGAATTCAGAACTCCGTGGAATCTAGAATCCGTTCAGTCACTTATTCGAGAAATATTTACTGAGGTTCTACTCTGTGCCACGTACTGAGCAGGGTATTCAGTCTTATCTGGTGAGGAAGGAAAACTGACAGATGCCGAGCACTTGGTATGGGTTGAAATTGTGTCCCCCTAAAAACGATATGTTGGAGTCTGAGCCCCCTAGTACCTCAGAATGTGACCTTATTTGAAAACAGAGTTTTTACAGGGTAATCAAGTTAAAATGAGGTCATTTTATAAGGACACCAATATTAATGGTGTCCTTATAAAAAGAGGCCATCTGGACACAGACAGACATGCTAGAGGGAAGATGTTGTGAAGACACACAGGGAGAACGCCATGTGAAGGAGAAAACGGAAATCAGGTGTCGTATCTGCACGCCAAGGAAGGCCAAAGATTGCCAGCAAACCACCAGGAGCTGGGAGAGAGGCGTGGAGCAGATTCTCTTCCCCAGCCCTCAGCAGGAGCCAATCCCGGTGACGCTTTGAACTCAGACTTCCAGTCTCCAGAACTCTGTGAGGTCGTAAATTTCTGCTGTCGAAGCCAGTCCCCTTGCTATGGTAGCCCTAGGAAACCAACATAGGACCTATTCTGTGCCTGCGCTTGCACTATGCCCATTAAGCTGGGCTACTTCAAGTTCAGCTAAACATTAATAACTTGTCCTGGGTCTTGCAGCAGAGAAGTAGCAACATTGGGATCAAAATCAAGTCTCATTGACTCCCAAGACTAGGCCCTACTTTCGTCTCCCGTTTTGTGGATGGGAAATCGAGGCTCAGAAAAGCCCCGTGATTTTCCCCAAAGGCCCAGTATTTCATAGATGGAGCTAGAACCGGAGCCTACGGTTCTTAAATGATCTTTAGTCTTTTTAATAACCATATGAGAATTGTTGAACGATTATCCCCATTTCACAGATTGAAGAGTTAAAACCCAAGGTGTTGAGGCATTTGCCCAAGGTCACAGGCAAGCGGGTGAGGTACTAGAATTTGAACCGAGACCCTGTCTGACTCCAAAGCTACACTTGTACTTTCCGCTGTCCACGGGGCCTTCTCAGCAGCCTGTCTGCGTGGAGAAGCAAGCCTACCTTTCGGGACACTTGAGGGACCCACCGTAACAGCTGGTTTGCTCCAAGAGGACAGGACAATACTAGACACTTGTCTCTTCTTCTTTCCTTCGACTGTCTTGTATTTAGCACCACCCCCCACCCCGCCCCATCTCCCTTTCTGAGGAAACTGCCCTGTGTCTAATCTTGCTGAAGGCAGAGTTCCACCAGCCACCACTACACCAACTGGGACACCTGGTCCTCCCCCACTCACCACCTGTTTCACCTGAGGCCATCACATCATCTATGTTATTCCAGTCAGACACTCTTTTCCAGAACTTTCTATCTGGAGCTAGTGGTGAAAGGAAGGATGAATGTTTGAAAGCAGCAGCCGCAGCAGACAAGATAATCCCCACAGCTCTGGTTCTTATGCCTCTGGTTGTTGATTCAGTGAAGCCTCAGTTTCCTTCCCTATCATTAATTTTTTTTTTCTTCAGACAGCCAGCATCAGTTTCTGTTGCTTGCAACCAATATCCCTGACCTAATGCAGGAGCTGTCCCAGCTGCTGAAAAATCCCACCATGAGCCTCTGCCTTTCCACAGCCCAGGCGAGATGCAATGCTACAGGCCAGGGAGCCAGGAGGTCTCCTGTACACGGTCCCCCACCCTCCTGAGAGCCAGCCTGGCCTTGTGGGGAGGCTGCCCCGATGGCGAGCCCAGGGCATGGTGCCCGGGTCAGCTCCGCCCAGCCGTGGGATCAGACAGAAGACGTGGCATTGCAGTCAGGCCAGCCACCGTCAGAGGAGGCTGGTCTCCACTCTAGTGGCTTCACGATCGCAGAAGAAACAAGCCCTAGTTCTGCAAAGACACCCAGACAGAGCCCTTCACTGGAGACAGTCTGCAGAAGAAAACGGTCTGCAAATAGCTGTAGACACAGCAGCTTCCCAGACAACTGCAGTTCGGGCACGCCCGTGAACTTGAGGGCTGAGGGAAAACAACAATAATAACAATAACGGTGGCTGGTGCTTACCACACGCAGAGGACTGTTCTAAAATCTTCCTGTGCTAAACCTAACTCCCTTATTCTTCGCAACAACCCCACGAGGTAAGTACGATTATTTACAGCGCTGGGCATGTGCGCGTTATCTCATCCAATCAACACAAACCCCTATTCAGGCAGGAAACTGAAGCTTAGAGAAAGATCAGTAACTAGGATTTGAAACCCAGCAGGCCAGTCCAGCCCCAGAGCCTCCTCCTAATCCTGCACCTACATCCCTCCAACCCCCCATCACCCTCTTCCTCTCTTCCTTCCCCACCTTCCCCTCCCCCCATCAAAACAAAGCCAAGTTCTGCCATTTATGCTCTGTGTGACCTCAGATATGGGATATGCCTTCCCCGAACGTGAGTTTTTCCTTGTTTGGAAACACAGGGTAATCAGGCCTACCTGACTGAGATTTTATGGCAGTTCAATTGAGGTGACGTGTACAACACCTGGCACAGTTCTCAACATCCAGCCAGCCTATCAACAAACGTGTCTGAGCACCTATCAGGTGCCTGACAAGGTCGGGCAGCAAAGACGTACGGTTTACGGGACGCTCCTTATCACCCCTCCCCCATCACCATCGCCCTACCTAGGGAAACGAGCTATATACATATTTACTAAAACCAAATAACTAAACGAAACTTGAGTAATAAAGTAAGACAGGGGTTCTCTCTGGAGGAGAAGGTTTTGACTGGGGAGAGGCTTCTGGGATGCCGGTAGTGTTCTATTTCTTGTCTTAGGTGGTAGTTACACCAGTGGGTATTTACTTTCTAATCATTTAGAAACAGTGCCTATATCTTCTATGTGCTTTCCTGTGCATAGTTCATAGTTTAAAGTTTTTTTACATCTACTGTAACAATACTGTGGAGTCTAAGAGCTTGGTCTGAGACTTTGGTGTCTGGCTCTAATCCCGTGTTGGGGTGCCTGCTCCAGTCACACCAATCACACCGAGGGCTTGAGAGCTGTGGATTGTCCTGGAGACTGGTTTGAATCCTTACTCTGCTACTTATTAGTTGTGTGACTCAGTCTTTCAACCTCTCTGAACCTCAGTTCCTACATCTGCAAAGGGGGAGAAGTAATCATGGAGTTCTGAGCATTAGAAGAGATCATCTGTAGAAACCATTTATCACAGTGTACCTGGCACAGAGGACGTGTGCAAGAAACACTAGCTGCCCAAGTGAGGCAAAAAGAGGAATGTACTGGCTCGTGTGGCCAAACAATGGCAAAGGCAGGTTCCTGCGAGGCCTTGGCAATGATGAAACTAAGTCCTTGGACTTCATTAAGACTGTTTCTCTCCATTTTTGTCTCCTTTTCTCTCTACATTTGGGCTTTGTTCTCCCTGACCAGCTTTTGTCCATGAGATTGGAAATTTGGCCAGCTCCCCCTCATGTCTTCCCAGCTTCACCTCCAGAAAGAAAGGAGCAGACTTTCTTCCTTTGGTGAAATGATGAAAAATCCCAAGGAAGGACTCTGACTCGTTCCTCCTTTGTCATCAGCAGGGCTGAGATAGGTATCCCCAGTAGAATCCTGTGACTGCGGAGATGGTCCTCAAACAAAGCAGTATGCTGTTTGCAGAACAATGAGGGGCATCCGGCGGACAGGTAATTTTAATAGTTGTTCACCCTGCAGAGAACCTAAGTGAGCAACAGGTCTGTAAGTCAATCCTGGCTCCTGCCACAGCTAATTCAAGGTGAACTTCCTATCTGATCGGGACTCTCTTTGAGGGACCTGCCTCCTCCCCACCTGATCTCAGTCCAAGTGGGTTCTGATGGTAATAATATTATATCTGTCCTTTGGGGGAAAGGCATGTGTCTCAAACCTGCCAACCAGAACATCACATCCCCGGCCACAGGGTTATGTTCAAGGCTAAGCCAATGGCAGCTCTACCCAGGAATCTTGCTAGAACTATCTGGAGGGAGTGTTCTCTGCCAGAGTTGCTAAGGTGGTAGAATGTTCATCTAGACTTTCTGGTGAACATCTTGCCACCCCATGGGGAGGACTTTCCTATGGGTGAAGCCAACCCAGAGGAAGGCAGAGCTCAGTGATACAGACAGGTTCCTAATCATATTATTTGAGCACCTAGATCCTAAAACCTGACTTTCCTCTGGACTTTTCAATAGTTATATGAACCAATAAACTCCCTTTCTTTGCTTAAACCATTGTTTCACTCACAAGCAAAGGAGCCCTGATTCACAAGTGGATGCCCAAGTTATAAGGTCACGTACAGTGAACGCTAGGGTGGCCGATAGGGAGCCAGGTTCATGTCAGAGGTAGGAAGCTGGAGGTGAGAAAAAGTGACCAATGAATGTGACCCGGAGAGGCAGCCATGGGGGAGGCCACGTGGCCACATGCTTCAGGTTTCTGTGTTGGTCCACGTGTTATACTCACACAAGACAAGCCACTCTACCATAAACATGCATTCTGATGACTAGTGAGAGAAACTAGTGTGGCTGGTAGACTGCCAGTGTGGCTGGTGACCATCGTCCCACCTTATGGGAGGATTTTCTGCTGGGTAAAGCCAACCCAGAGGGAATTGAGAATTTTTGCCATACCTGCATATCACTCTTACTATTATTGTTCTTTTTCAAATCCTCTCACTTTTCTTTGCTCCACGTTTTAAAAGAACAAAAAACCATAAACAAAGAACCATTAGCAAAAAACCAGGATCATATGCCAGTATAGAAAGTACTAAAAATACGTAAAATGAAATTGATACTGAAAATAAATTTAAAAAAACACTAAATGCAATGTGATATCCTAGACTAGATTCTAGAACAGTAAAAGGACATTAGTAGGAAAACAGGTAAATAAAGTCCATACTTTAGTTAATAGCAATGTATCAATATTGGTTTTCAGTCTTGATAAATGTGCCATAGTTACATAAGGTGCTAACACTGGGAGAAACAGGGTGAAGGGTATACGGTTCTTAGATAAGAACTTTCCGTACTCTCTTCGGTCAATCTAAAATCCTTTCAAAGTAAAAAGTGTACTAAATAAATAAATAACATAATGATTACATCTTAACTCAATATTTTAGATACGCTCTGCACTGAGGCTTGTTTTCCCTTCAGTAAAAAGGATGATTAGTAAATGTTGGAGTTTTAAAGATTCAATAGTACCAAACTGTGCTCTCGACAGAATAAGGATTGAAGTGAATAACCTCACTGTGTGATTCAGGATGATTTAATGCAATCTCATGTATGTACCAGCTAAAGGTATCTGTGTACCTCTCCCATATTGGAAAGTATCAGAACAGGGGCAAGTGCAAAGCATTTTTAGATAAGAAGCAGATGGAGGACATGACCCAACCCTCTGTGTAAGAGATAGGCAGGAGACTACAAAATTATTACCTGACACACGAGAACAACGGGGAAAAAATATTAACCCAAGTGGCTTAGACTCCAAATCCCTGCCACTTAGCTCTGCTAATTCCAGTGGATGGTCCAATTAACAAAAAGTTGTTCAGTTCTTTAGGTCAAAGATGCCTTAAAAACACAAGCAAGACATTGTTCAGCAATGTGATACCCGTGGTAACCACGCATGGTCTGCAGAACCCTCTGCCCTGGCCTTCCTCTGAGGGAGTGTCCAGTCCCTCCCCACGGGAGCTCGGTTTATTTCTGAGTGTGGTTAGGAAAGAAGCAGTGGCCATAAGTGGCCCCCTGTCTCATTCAATCTCAAGTTCAGCACAACATCATAAGGATGCTCTACAGGGAAGGATATGGGGCCGCCTTCAGTAATACGACTCTTACAATTCAGTTCCACTCAACAAACACCCAGGCGAGGTCAGGCCCCCACTTCAGTCCTAGGACTGACATAATGGGACATGGCTGAGGAAGCTTCTCCCATCGAGGAGCCATTATCTGCAAATCACCTAAATATCCTTGAACTTGCATTGACATTTTGGCCTAAGAGAAGGCAGACAGCAGAATCAGCCAGATGTGGGTTCGAATCCTGACTCTGCCATCATGTAGCTCAGTGATCCTGGCCAAATGATTTAGCCTCTCTGAGCCTCAGTTCCTTCTTCTGAGAAGCAGCATATACTGCATAGGATTAAGCGATATAAAGGATGTGTGGAAAGCACATAGAGCCAGTCACAAGGATAATGCTCCCTAAACAATATTCGTGGTTATCTCTATAATTTCTGGGAAAATTAAATCCAACAATTTAGTTGTTTCAACCTGACTAATCATCAGAATCACCGAGGGAGTTTGTTAAAAATATAAATTCCTACTCTCCCATACCCCTGAGAAAGTCTAAATT